>CM076579.1:1068461962-1068693109 GCA_034641835.2 Pinus albicaulis
GTTAAGCTTTTTCAGAAGGACCTCCTCTGATACCAATTGTTGGAAAAATACTGAGAGGGGGGGTGAATCAGTATTTACTGCATATTCAGAACTTTTACTTTTTCTTGCTTCTAAAACCCATACGCTACTTTCCTGAAACAGACTCGCGTATATACGCGGATACCCTTTATGAAACTCGCGTATGCACAGAGATATTAATAAACAATCAATTCTTTACTAAGATCCTTACATGTATTCATTCATCAGATTTATATAGCAGTAGACATGTGCAGTAATAACAAAATGAAACATCACACAAAAGCATCACATATGAACACCATGATTTTTAGGTGGAAACCCAAGTCGGGAGAAAACCACCGCTGCTGTTGTCTCAGCCTTCAATATTTTATTATAGAGAAAAACTTCTTACAATCATGTACTGGTGCAGACTTATACCAGCACGCAGGCACCCACCTGCAGAAGGCTACAACCTTCTCTCGTTTACTAGCCTCTCCTGGAAGGGAGCTTCAAACCCCTGCTCTTGTTTACCAGTCTCACCTGGAAGGGAGCTACTACCCCTTGATATTAGCACCAGCCTCTGCTGATATTATCAGACTGCAGGCTTCAACCCTCAAATCCACTGCAGACCACGTTTCATCAATTTTCAAACTGGATCCAACAGCTCCAACACAACCCTTCACTCTTCAATAAACATACTTTTCCCAATGCTACAACCAGAACGGTGAACTCACTGTAACCAGAATATCAGAGTTAACCCAGACTTCAGATCAGACATTCAGAAACACATTCAACTTTGAGACCCCATTAATTCAGATTCCATACGCGCTTTTAGTATAACAGACCCGCGTATGTACGCGTGTTTCATAAGACTAACCCGCGTATACTTCAGTAAATTTTTCCCAATAAATTCTAACTGCAAATACACTCCTTTCCCTGAACAGATCTGCGTATACACGCGCTTTTCATGAAACCAACCTGCGTATGGATCTCCAAAAGATAAACTTTGCACAACAGATCAGATCTATGAACTTACCTAGATTTCTTCGACTTCTTCAACTGATTTGTGCCAGGTCTTCATCACTTCTTTTTAGATCATCCAAGAGATTCACCATTTCAAGATCTAGAGATCTTGAACCTTCATTATGTTCATAGATGCATCATAGATTCAGGTCTATCAATTAAGAGCAGAATTTAACCATACAGATATACTCCAGAGTGAAGTATTCATTAAAGCCCAGACACATGCTCACACTTTGCACAATAAACTTCTTCTCCTTATATAGGATTACCCTTTATCAATACCATGAGCCAAAACCACATTACTTTTGATGGTATTCCTGGACGGGGTCACAAAGATGAATCATTACTCAATACAATGGGTCAATACCATGGTGGTTACCCCTAGTTTTACATAATTAGAGCACTTTTTCCCATACTCGACTTGGCACGTTGTTTCCCGCGTGCATACGCTACTTGGTCTAGACAAATCCGCGTATGCTTTGAGACACACTCTTTTCATCATTGTTTCAACACATACTGAAATTCCTTTCATCATTACATCATATCACATCAGATTTACATCATTACCAAGTCCATCAAGTAAAGAACAACTTCATCAAGTAGGTCGCCATCCTCTTCATCAAGTGGGTTTCCATCAAGGACAACACATTGCATCATATTGCCAACACATGGTATGGTACGTGTAAAGAAAAATTTAAACGAGCAATCGAAGACTCGACTTATCAGGTCAAATTGTCAAGCCTAGTGAGTGCAAAATTGATCTTTATATGGAGTCGCCTTGGCTACATATTAAGTCGAAGCATGAAATACAACGATATGGTGAGAAGGAACCACTTAGGAAGAAGACTTATTTAAATAATAAATATTGGCTTCAGGGCTTGGCAGGTGTTTAATTAAAGTGGCCCATGCTTGGAGTTTTGGCTTTATTGGCCAAACATGTGAGGATCAACACAATTACATCCAAAGGTTGCATTTAAAGAACTATTGGTCAAAATCTCGGTGGTCACCACAACACGAATGCGCACTCCAAAGTAGAGCATAAAAATCAAATGGTAAAGGGAGTTAACGAGTTCTGATAGTTACGAGAGAGAGAGAGGAAGAGTTGTGCTTTTCTTTTGGGTGATATGAACATTTATATACAAGTTAGATACCATGGGAATATGGCATGTATGTATATTAACATCCCATAACAAGGACCTTTTAATTATGGAAATGTGTTATTAGGGTGCAAGCAAAGCCATAGATCAATGAAGACGTTAATAAAAAGATCTTCTGGGAGTGGACGTTGGCTTCTAAAATACAATGATAAGGCTCCAAAAGGATTGCATAGGTGTTAGCACTAACGTCCACCAACCAGGCCATAGTGAGACCACACGTAGCTAAACATACATAGCTAAGTAACATGGATTTACATTTGAGCCCTTAGCTTTGCCTGCTAAATGTCTAAAAAACATGGGCATGGAAATATTCTTTGTTGTTTGCAAACTCCTTATAACACAAATAGTTGAATTTTAGGCCTGTCTTTAGAGGAACGGCTATAGCTTAATGTTAGACCTGACTATATAATCTTCAAGGGAGATTTCAACCCATTGTTGGTATAGATTAACTTCTTGAGATTGAAGTCAACAGGATAGGCTGGAAATTGATAGTAGAAAAGCATTAGAGCAAAAGTCACTGGTTGGAGGGATTTATAAGCTATTTCCTGGGATTGTTTGTTGGGCACGTGTTGTGATGTGTTCGCTTGGGGTATTGATTTTGAGATTGACTTGTGAATAGTATTCATGGAATTAAATTTTGTTTATTTGCTAAAATGGAACTCTTGGCAAAGATAGTAGTCAAGAACTTGAACAAATCCATCTTTGAATGTAGACCTAGCCATGAAATCTGTCATCCTAACATTCTTAAAGAACCACAAGGTACTTTTTGATGCTAGCAGTGCAATGTATTTTCTTCACTAACCATCCAGTAATTTGTCTCCTACAAATTTCTTTATGTGCCTATATCCATGACAATATTTCAATCCATCAAAAATGACATTTCAGCTGCCTAGAAGAATATAAAAGGGATTAGAACTTGTAGTAAAAAATGTTACCATGCTATCTTAAATATTTAATTGATTATTTAATTAGTTTCTTCATTCATCATGGCCCTCTCAATCCCATGCCAATAGAATGGGGTAACTCATATGATATATCAAGCCTTGCAAATGTGGGCAAATAGTAAATCTTTCCAGTGAAAGTGGTTTAGCAATCAAAATTCTTCAAGCTTATTTCTGGTTAAGGGTTTTCACTCTAATATGCAATGGGGAGGAAGAAATATGTGCCTGCTCCTTATGAAATTTTCTCCATCCCAAGAACTCCTTTTTAGAGTTTCAATTCCATTACAAGTTGAAGTGAATATCTCCATAAGTGATTTCTATTTTTTTTTTTTTTAAATTGTGACGAATAAATGATTGAATGTGTTCATTCTTGGTAGTTCTAAATGTTGTTTCTCATGAAACACAAATTGCATTAACCCTGCTCAGTGCGGAGTCTTCATTATTATCAGGAACAAACAACTTTCTGATTTTAGACATAAACATAATTACTTCAGGATGAATATTAGCTAGTTGCTCTTTCACAGCATCAACCTTCTCAGTCCATAGCACAATTGCGATCTGACTGATTGTCTCTTGCTCCATTATTTTTGCAGCTTGACTTCAAGAGGTACCCTTTCTTTATGTTTTGTTTTTCAAACAAGTTCGCTTCTTTTTCAAACTAAAGTGATTGGAAAATGTAAAGAATGAATTTTTTCAAGGGGTGAATGTTAATATGCCTGCAATGAATGCTTGTTAGTCAATACTATTACATGAAAAATATTCCTTTCATATATTATTACTTATGCCACAAAGACAACTTGACTCGTATTAGACTTCCTATGGAGGAAATCAACTCTAGATGCAGCAATATGGAGTGCACATATGGTAGATTTCAATGAGGTCTATTACTTTCACAGACAATCAATAATCTTCAAATCCCTTTCCCACAAAAAACTTGCATCTCCTTGGATATAGATATAGTGAAATGAAGTTTGCCTCTGTCAAAGTGTAGATTAGACCAAGGCCCCTAATTGATATATGGACCTTGAATGTACATGAAGCTGCAAAAGCCTTTCCAACAACCTCCTAGTAATTTAGAACAAATTTATTTTTCTAAGATATATCTCGTGTCCTTTAGTGGAGTTTATCTCTAATGCCAAAACTTCCTCAAGTGTGCTACCTTTTTTCTTAGAATCATTTTCAAAAGACCAGTTAAAGCATACTACAATGATTCTCAGAATCATTTCTCTTGTATTTCCAAGAGATATCAAAGAGTCCTTAAGTGCAGTTTATCTATAATGCCAAAAGCTCCTCAAGTGTTTCACCATTTTTTTACAATTGTTTTCAAAAGGTCATTTCTTAAAGCATACTACAATGCTTAGAATCATTTTCAAAAGTTAATTGGGTCATAGTATGGAATGTGCACGTCCAATGGGCTATTTAAGCATACTGCAATGCTTTTAGTCATTTTCAAAAGGTAATTGGGTCATAGTATGGAATGTGAACTTACAATGGGCTATTTATGAATATATGTGTGCATAACTACCCTTGTAGACAGGTTGGATATCTCTTGAGGACATTTTAACCAATGTCCATCACGGATTTTGGGGCTTTAAAGGGTATTTTAGTGTTCAGATTTCTTAATAAGCAGGGTTCAAGGTTTAAAGCCTTCACATTTTGGTATAATGCATTTAAATTTTTAGGTTCTAAGATTTAAGATGTAGGATGAACTAGCTCAAGGACATTGGATACTGCTACTAACCTGAGGTCAACATATCAATGCCCAAAACACTTGTGAAGTCTAAATGCCAAAGGTCTATCTTACATTGTGGTCTATGTGTAATTTCAATGTCAATGGAGGTTGAATGTATCAATGTTAAGACCAATACATCGTGGCAATATGTCAATGTATCAAACTTCGTCAAATATGATATCTCAGTCAAGTATACTCAAATTTCAAGGTCATATCAGTGTAGGGTAGATAGGTTCACTATCTATATGTACTAATGTCCACAAATTTGATGCACAAATCAATATTTCAGGGTCACATAAGATAAGTGTTATGGCACTATGTTTTGGTTCATAATTGCAATGAGAGGTTTTGGTTCATTACTTCTCACATGTTATAGCATTTCCAGAACCTTACATGGCACACAATCAAATTTCTGCCTCTCTTTTACGCTGCTTACTACGCTGCTAAAATTAATATAAAATGTGATTAGCACAAATAATATACAATCAGCACAAGACTACTTAAGGCCAAGAGAAAAGCCTTTAGGTTTGAGTGTGCCTTAAGTGCATAACCTACTAAAGACTCTTTTTAAATCTAAACAACAAACTCATCTAACTGATAAGTTCTCTGAACAAAAGCATCCCAAAAAGTTCTCTAGCTACCCTGGTAAACCTGTTGATAATTGAGCATGCACCCAGAATGGCCAGCAAAACCAACAAGAATGCAATCCACACACATACCCTGTGTATAATCAGCAGAGTACTTGTAGTTATTTAATGTGAATGCACACTTATTTGCATAAATCTCTATTGTTCTTAATAAAAAAACTACAGAAATACATCATACATCGTAAGGATGTTAGCACAGGACTTAGTGAGGAGACTATTTCCAAGTGTTTAGAGAAAAGCTTGTACTCCTCAAAAACAGAGTATGCTTCTCAGAGTATGGATATTGAAGTCAAATGCAACATTTTCCAGGTATTTATAATATCTGTGGGGAGGACTTTTCTTTGAATGCAGTAACTAATATATGTCCACTTCTTGTCCATAAGTCTTGAAATGCTGCCAGCTGGAATTATCAATTTACAATTTCACACCAAGTTACCTTATATTTTTCAAGACATAATGCAAACATCACTGAAAAAGAGAGTAATCAGTAAGATTATCAAAGAATGAAGCAGGCTTGGAATTTAAAATTTGTTTGTAGATTTATAGGTTTAGTTGGTAGTTTTAAAGTGTAAAATTTTCTCCCTCTTCAGATTCAAAAACATATGGAAACCCTTGCTTCTAAGAGTATGAAAATGATGGTATGAATTGTTTATACAAGAAGAGTATGAAGAAAGATATGAGCTGGGCAGTTTAAAGTGCAGTCACAGTTATCACGAGGCCTGCATCAAGCAGTGGTTGCTTTAGAAAAACAAGTGTCCAGTCTGCAATATTTCTGTCATTTCATAGCAGGAAAATTTTGGTTTGCTGCATTTTTTTTTTATGTTTCTATTAGGAAAATCTTAGGATCAGTGCTTTGATGAAGCAGCAAGCCCTTCCCTTGATTTTATTTCCTTGGGCTGGTGTTTAAACTTTTAGAAAATCATGTACATGTAAATATCATTTGTGCAACCTGCATTCTCATGACTATTCCTTTGATAATGTTCTTTTGTTTTTCTGGTAAATTATGCTTATAATATTCCTTCTACAGATATGACTAGCGTTAACCATATGCAACTTCCCCTTTGTTAGGAGCTTTTTCAAACTATTAACCATATGCAACTTTGTCAGAATGTGGTCCAACACTACCAACTCCCTAATGAACTTGGAATCTTAGGAAATTGTATTGAATATCAATGTGTTTGACATGGTCATGACACTTTGGATTTTCATAGAGCTTGATGTAACTTTGATTCTCACAAGAGACAATATTGGGCTTCAACAAGTGATTGGTTGACTCTACAATCAAGTTGCAAATCTAGATAGCTTCATAATAAGAATATGAAACTGCCATATACTTTGCTCTAGTGGAACTGAATGCAATTGTTGCTTGCTTCTTGTTGATTTGATAAAAATGATTTATAAAATGATAATAATGATGTTTAAAATGAGCCTTATGATGGTCTACTTATACACATTGATTGTTCACGAGGTGTTAGGGGTATGTTTATAACATCACTGCCCTTGAAAGCTTTGTCTTGAAAGCACAGTAATTAGAATTTTCTTTAGTAAAGAACATTTTTGTGGTGGAATGAAGTTTATCGGATATCTATTTATACTTTGTAGAGGTTTGAATTTGTTTGTCCTTTGAGTGTTGGTGAGGTTTCTTTGTATTTTTTGCATCATAGTCTAAAGTCTTTTGACGTGATTGTTTAACATGAAAGCTTTATGCTTATTGGAAATATATTTTAAATACTTGCATGATCAAGAAAATGTTATGGTTAATTAAATTACTAATTAGGTACTACAGAAAGAGGATGATGCTGAGAGGGCTTGCTTGGGTGACTCTGGGAGCAACCCGGAGGTGGTCAGACAAAGCTCTTCTAAGTCACAAATCTGAAGAGAAAAAACTGGTGATGTATATGTGGTTGCTCAACCTAGGCTATATGGAAAATCTTGGCAGAGAGTGTTTACCTTTCCGTGTCTTCTCGAAAGTAGGTTGTCTGCTCACAGAATAAGATCACTACATGTAGGTGATGGTTCTATAGTAAGTTCTTAGCCTTATCTTCAGAATGGCTAACATAGAGGATTAGGTTTGAATACAAGATATAATTTGATGAATTTGGAGATTTAGATTTAAAGAAAATTTTCACATTCCCTAGGTCTAGCCCCATTAGGTCACCTAGGGCAACAATTTTGTAGGAATCTAGCTAGAGGAAAACTTCTATCTCCTAGAGGCAGCTGCGTTGTTGGGTACCCTCACTCTCCTCAGAACTTGGGCCAATTCCGACGGTGGAATATTCAAATACCTCAAGCCCTAGCTCTAGGATCAAGTTTTGCCTAGGTGGTCCCAAGGATAGAACCTAGTAGGATCAATTTGACCTATCGAAGTAAAAACTCTTGTCTGATCCTTTCCCCTAACCTTTCCAGTATAGGAACATCATTGGTTGCTAAATTCCATCCCCGAACCTGGGCTGGGTCCACTTGGCCCTGTGTGGTCCCATTTGGTGTCAAAGGCCTTTCATCAAGGACCATTTGGGAATCCAAGTTCCCAAAGGATTTTAGGGATTGAGAACTTCCTTCATAAGTCTTATTCTTCTCTCTCAACCCTTCAATCCCCCTCTTCTCTCCCTAGAAGATAAATTCACTTGCTTAGAAGGAAAGAAAGTCCCACTCTTTATTTTATCTTAGAGAAAGGGTTTCGAGGGTCACTTCCCACCTATTCATTGACCAATACTCTACAAGTGACTTCCTAAACTACCGAGACTCCACCCATCGGTGAAATTCCGTGAAGAGCACGGAGCCTTAGTTGTGGTGACAATGGGCTAAGCCTCCATCATTTCCCTTGTCCTAGCAATTGCCCTCTTAGGAACACCTTTTAGGTCCACTACTAGTTTGAGTGGTAACAAGTTGTTCACAATTCCATTTGTGAACAACTCTTTCGTATGCCCACTTTTGCCATATTACAGCTCCAAGATGAGAAGTCCAGGGCTATGGAGGCTTCCCTTCTTCTCTCTGAATCAATCCTCTACAATATAGTGAACTAGGGCTAGTTGGTTCGCCCACTTGACTATTACTTTAGTCCTTGAAAGTCTGCACATCCTTAGGCCCTATACACCTACGCTTCTACCAATTTTGTTGTCCTTCACTAGAACAAGAGTCAGGGCTCTTCTTTGACAGTAATCTAACAACCCTCCAACTATACTTGGACTACCATCAATATGCCCAACCACAATCAATTCTTTTTACTGATCTAGGGCCCCACAATATTGTCTTCATCTAGGGCTCTTCAAATCTGCCACCTAACAAGGGTTTGAGTCCTCTCAAGATCATTGTTCTTGTGTATCGACAATTTGATCTTTGTTGTCCAATCTACGAACAAATATGAACTACTCCTCTTATCATACTTCTAACAATCTATAGATGACTGAACTGGGGTCACAAATCAGCCACTAATAGTCCATTTACTAATTTTTTATAGGTTTCTTCAGATATTTGTCTAAAACTCTATGGAAAGTCCACCAAAATCAACTCCTCTGCATGCCAATCCATTCTTCATATGGCACATCTCTTCTGCATGCTCAATTTTTTGCTCAGGTTCCACCCTCCTTTGGATCTATTGTCTCCACACATATTGAATTTGCAAACCATCTTCTAGATCTGTGGTCTTTATTGCAGAAATAAACCTCACTCTAAGGGTCACAACCCGTCTTCTTCTATGTAAATTTGTCATAGTCTTAAGGGCATACCTTATGAACTAAACATGCTAGGAAACTGTCCTAACTAGGGCATTATACTTATGTACTTATAATTGTTGTAGAACAAACCCTATCCACACATAGAAAAAACATGACTCTTGCCTCCATAAGAGACTCGACCTAGCTCATATGGATCCATAGATTTTGGGCATTTCTTTGACTGAATCTTGACATGAACTTTAGATCTCAATGTCGACCCTCAAACTAGGGTTAAATCAGTCAATATTACACCTGTGTCGACTTCTGTTATGGCTCTAAATTACAGTGCAAGCCCTCCTCCATTTATGTTGGTCTTTATCACAGACCTTGCGGCCTACTAACCACCACAAGACAAGATGGTATCAACCCTCTCTTCTATTTCATGTAGAAAATTTAACCAACGAGATTCAATCTAATCTTGTAATGTACTAAAACAAGATATTGAATCCTTCCTACAATTTGTGGAAACAACACACGATCGCACAATCACATATAAGTAAGAGAAACAAGTTATCAATCGCACAACACAAGATGCATCTGGGGAAGAAACTGCTCAAAAACCTCTATCTCTATTTTGTATTAAGTCAAGGAATCATGAAACAATACAATGCTTAATCTCTCTTGAGATTCTCAAACACTCTGCCAATTGTCTCCTGCTGATCTAGGAAAAATCGGTCTAATACTTAGCCAATTCTCAGCCTGCCTTGCTCACGCAATTCCTATGGAATTATCTCCATATTAATTAGGAAAATAAACCTTCCTTGATTGCACAATCCATCATGGCATCCCAATGACTTTATAATTGCACATGGAAAATTTTCTATAAATACAACTGATAGTTATGTTCCTCTGAACTGTGTTACAATAAGGATCAAGGGTATTTTTATTATTTAAAATAAGATAAAACCCTAAACAACCAAAACCCTAACCTGAGGAGATGTAACACCAAGAGTTTGTGGGCCCTGTTGGGGTTAGTTGGGCAGCCAACTTCCCGGGGTCGTAACTTGGTCATATGATCTTCGTTTGATGCACATGATACCTCGTTAGAAAGATCTCTCCGAGGACTACAAATAATAATATGATTTCTATGAAATTTCCAAACCTTTAATGCCCAAAAAACATCATTTGGGGCCTCAAAACAGCTCCGAAAATTCAAGACCCGAAAAACTGACAAAAATAGTAAATTGTGCTATAATTAAGGAAACTGAAAAACTGAAAGAGACAATGGCGAGGGCCCAAGTGGAATAGGCGGGTGGCCACCAATATCCACCTCGATCACCTTAAATCAAATTTCTTGAGCTAACTCAATCATCATGACTTAGTTAATTGAGACAAGTTGTTATGAGACGAAATTACAATTTATTGTCCAATTTATTTAAGGGAAAAATAAATTAGATGCCTCACATTCCTCACTCCTGGTACATCAAAATTCCTCACTAGTGTGGGGGCATTTTTTTTTGTCCTTTCTAGTTTCCAATTTCACTATTTCTTGTTGCAAATTTCAATACTCCCTCTCAACAAGAAAGGAATTCAATCTATCTCCATTCGGTAATTTTGGAATGTTCTGCATGCTACACTTCTCTAGTGTTGTTTGCACCTACAAGTCCTAAAACTGAATAGCCTCCGAACAACTTACTCGGTATAATGCATCTGTTATTAGAATCTTCTGACTGCTGCTAGCTACTGCATCTGTCTAGTACTGGATTCTCTGCGCTGCTGCTGACATCTACATCCGTGCCCTTTGAACTATTGCTAACTCTAATTTGTGATCCAGTATTTGACATCTGACTCTGATTTCTGTCTTGCTGACATCTGACTACATCAATTTAACTGATCCTTCCTACTACTATTGTACTGTGGCTCCTCGTAGCCAGGTTCGATCCATGAGATCACACGCCATCTCAATGGACCTTGCCCAAATTTATTATCTTGGGATTATGTCTACACATCACCCCACCAGCTTACACCTCCAGGTATGGCTACTCCCTCTTCCCATCTAGCTCGAAATTTCCCCCTCATGGAGGTCTCTGCTTGAGTGGATGCTTCCACTCAGTCTCCTCTCTGCTTCTCCAATTGTGGCAACTACTCCACAACCTTCTGAGACCGCTTCTCATGAAGATTAATGTTAAGAGGTATTTATGCTCCCTTTAAACCACCAAGTCTCTAACTTCTGCCTTTCTCCTCAAAGCTTTGCATGCATCTGGTACCTCAATTACATATAGGTTCTTGACTCGTGCACAGTGTAATTGTCCCGACATTACAAAAGGTTTCTAAAAAAGAGTTGATTTTAAATCGATGATATCTCCCTCATTCGAGCTCCGATTCGACCGATTTTTTTTTTCTATTTCGGTAGATTTTCGCAAGGAATCCAAATAGCCTATTTTTTTTTGAAAATTTTACACCAAAATATTCAAATATTCTATGCAAACTCGCCGCCCAAAAAATTTATGCTCTAATACCATGTAGAAAATCTAACCAACGAGATTCAATCTAATCTTGTAATCTACTAAAACAAGATATTGAATCCTTCCTACAATTTGCAGAAACAAAACACGGTCGCACAATCACATATAAGTAAGAGAAATAAATTATCAATCGCACAACAACATGATGTATTTGGGGAAAGAAACTGCTCAAAACCCCTCTATCTCTATTGTGTACTATTAAGTCAAGGAATCATGAAACAATACATTAATGCTTAATCTCTCATGAGATTCTCCAACACTCTGTCAATTGTCTCCCGTTGATCTAGGAAAACTCGATCTAGTACTTAGCCAATTCTAATCCTTACTTCAGCCTGCCTTGCTCATGCAATTCCTAGGGAATTAACTCATTAATTAGGAAAATCAGTCTTCCTTGATTGCGCAATCCATTATGGAATCCCAATGACTTTATAATTTCACATGGGAAATTTTCTCTGAATACAATTGATAGTTATGTTCCCTTTAACCTCTGTCTCAACTGGGTATTCCTCGAAACTGACATGCATACAACTATTAATAGCGAATTATCAGTTATATGATTGATCACTCATTGTGAATTAAATCTAATTTAATTCACTGGACCCCTCACTAGCTCATAACTCAGTTAGAACCAGTTAAACTGATTTTAACGCATTTAATTGAGTTAATTACACTTGCACCCCACTAATGCATTAACTTCAACTGGACCCAAAAAATATTAGAATCCCTCTAGATGCCTCATCTTAGACCCTCAAGTACTTGAATTTCTTGAGCTAACTCGGTCATCATGAATTAATTAAATGACACAAGTTGTTATGAGATGAAATTACAATTTATTGTCCAATTTATTTAAGGGAAAAATAAATTAGACGCCCCACATTCCTCACTCTTGGTGCATCAAAATTCCTCACCAGTGTGGGTGCATTTTTTTTTGTCCTTTCTGGTTTCCAATCTCACTGTTTCTTGTTGCAAATTTCAGCATTTCAGAATTTGATAAGGCCTTCACACAAAGACACCATTGAAATCACATGCCCAGATTCTCATGAGAAACCTCTCTTAAGCTCGATCTGCCAGAAGAGAACCAACAATATGCTATCCTACTTCCTAGTGCAAACCGACCCTTAAGGTATGCAACATTCTTATGAACACTCACATGATGATCTTTCTCTTGGAGGATGATCATGACCTCCCTTTAGCAACCCTTACTCGCCCTCGTACTCGACCTACTTTAGGACTACATCTCTCTTCACCCCCTTGATGTGCCAGATAGTGGGAATACATGTCAAACATGCTAATATGTGCCAAGTGATAAGGCATGCCAAGATGTGCAAGGGTGTGTCAATGCATGTCAGGGAATGTCAATACAACAAAAGGGAGAAAAAAGTTAAACTACAAGGAAATGAACACATAAGAGGGTTAATAAGTCATCAATTTACCTTTTCCAAGAGGGGCATGCTAGGCACACCAACACTAGGCAACAATAGGTGCCAAGTGCAAAGTCTTAGTGCATTCTAAGTGCCAAGTGTTCCTTTGTTGCTTCTCATCTACTTTCCAACAACTGATAATCACAAATAAATTTAATATTAAACCATGCCAAATCATACCAAGGCATCTCAACGTATTCCATACATGCTAAGACTTTCCAAGTGCCAACACATGCCAAGCGCCAATATGTGTTAGGGACTAGTGTTATGCATGTTATGAAGTGGAAGGGAATGTTGAAGAGTGCTAAGGTGTGCTAGAGAGTGATAATGCATGTTGATGAGTGTTAAGGAGTACTAGGAAAAAACATTAAGGGATAACTAGGTAAAAATTCATGGAAGTTAATGAATATGAGGAATGTGTACTGCCAGAGACTAGTGTTAATGGTCAGTGTTAGTTGTCATGCCAAGGAGGGAGTGAAAAGGTATGCTAAGCATTAGTAAGGCATGCTAGGGAATATCAAGGCATGTTAAGAATTCCCAAAGTGTGCTTGGGAGTTCCAAGGTGTGCTAATTATATCATGTGCCAATTAATAGTGCCAAGATATGCCAATACATGCTAGGTGCTAAGGATGTGGTGCAGGGTGCCAGGGTATGTCAATATGTGTCAAGGAAACAAAAGGAAGAACCAATAAGAGGGTTAATAGGTTAGGACTTTATATTTTTGAAAAGGGGCATGTTAGGCACACTAATAATAGGTCCCAATACATGCCAAGTGGCATTGTGTGCCAAGTGCTAATGTATGTCAATGCATTCAACCAAGGTGTTCCAGGGCATGCTAGGGACTATATGCAGCATGCCAACACATGTTAGGAGAGTTCGATGTTGTGCTAGCGCATGCCACCATGTTCTTGGGCGTAAGTGTCATCACAAGATGTTCTAGTTACAAAGATGTTCCAATACATGTGGAGTGCTAAGAAATGTTATTGTGTGCCAAAGCATTAATTTAAGGCGTGCCTAGATTGGTGAGGATCGTTAGGTTTTTCTCATTAATAGAATTGTCAAAGCTTGATTATGTATTAAATAATATATTTCCTACACACAATAGTGGAACTTTATCTAAAGGGAATTTGCTAGATAATAAACTTAATATATATCGATCATGTGTTGACTCATAGGAAATCTCTATTCGACTAGTTATTACTTGAGGGAAATGATACACACTAATTACTTCTAAAAAATTCACTGACCCTAACCACTATGGCTTTGGAAATATTATAAAAAATAATCCACAATAATGGTATTAAATTGTTAACTTTTGACAAAAAAATATATTAACAGGCACATAGTGTCATCAAAAACTCATTGGAATGATCAATGATGATGGGCATTTTTTGACCGTCACCAAAAGTAACAAAAAGAGCATTGGTGAGGGTCATTAAAAGTTCGTCACTAGAAGTGTCACCAAAGAGAGAATTAGTGATGGGCCTTTAACGACCCTCACCAAAAGTGTCATTCAAAATGTCTTTGGTGACGGACCATAAAGGACCATCACTATATACACTTACAGTGACGTTTTTTTAATGATCAATGATGACGAACATTTTTTGACCGTCACCAAAAGTAACAAAAAGAGCATTGGTGAGGATCATTAAAAGTTCGTCACTAGAAGTGTCACCAAAGAGAGAATTAGTGATGGGCCTTTAACGACCCTCACCAAAAGTGTCATTGAAAATGTCTTTGGTGATGGACCATAAAGGACCATCACTATATACACTTACGGTGACGGTTTTTTAATGACAAAAGAAAAGGATCTTGATAAATCCGATGCTTTTCAAGGTTGTAATCCTAAGTAGAAAACAGATTTGGTTAAAGTTGTTTCTGATTATGATATTATGTTTCAAGAGCCTAAAGGGCTTCCTCCCAAGCAACAAATAGAACATGATATTTATTTGCAGCCAGATGCTCCTCTTCTTAACATTGGAATGTACAAGTTACTAGCTCTAGAGAATGTAGAAATAAAGAAGCAGGTACAGGAATTGCTCGATCAAGGGTTTATTTGACCAAGCACTTCACCATGCAGATTGCCTATTGTGTTGGTACGTAAGAAAGATGGTTCATGGAGAATGTGCATTGATTTCCGAGCATTAAATAAAATAACAATAAATAATCGTTATCCTCTTCCTCGCATTGATGATTTATTATATCAGTTGAAAGACGTAGTTTACTTCACTAAGTTAGACTTGTGAAGTGGCTACCATCAGATCAAGGTTTCAGAACAAGATATATGGAAGACTGCTTTCAAAACGAAGCAAGGGCTCTATGAATGAATGGTTATGCCTTTTGGCTTGACCAATGCTCCAACTACAGTCATGTGTGTCATGAATGATGTTTTTAGGCCATTCATTGATGATTTTGTAATAGTCTACTTAGATGATATTATTTTTTTTAGTAAGACATGGGATGAACATATAAATCATGTAAAGCAGGTTTTAGATGTGTTAAAAAGAGAAAATCTCTATGTAAAGCTATCAAAATGTGAATTTGGCAGGACATCTTTAAATTACTTGGGTTATATTGTAGGGGGTGGTGAATTGAAGATAGATCCCTCTAAGGTTGAAGTCATTGAAAATTGGCCTAAGCCCAAGACTGCTATAGAAGTTAGAAGTTTCTTAGGGGAAGCACAATACTGGAGAAAGTTTATTGCTAACTTTTATTTGATTTAATCTCCTCTACATGCTTTGACAAGTTTGAAACAGGTGTTTCAGTGGGGAGGAAAACAGCAGAAAGCCTTTGACACATTGAAAGAAAGGATCAGTACAGTGACAGTACTAGCACTGCTAGATCTTCATCAGCCATTTGAGATCGAGACAGATGCAAGTGAATATGCCATGGGGGCAGTCTTGATGTAGCACAAAAATCCTATATGCTTTCATTCTGAGACATTCACATCAGCAGTAGTTAACTATCCTACATACGATAAGGAATTATATGAATAGTACAGAATGTTAAAAAGTGGAAACATTACATAATTCGAAAAGAAACAAACATACATACAGATCATCAACCACTACAATATTTACACTCACAAACTAAATTGCAACAATCAAGACATTATCGTTGGATGGGTTTCTTACAGAAATTTCATCTTGTAATCAGATATAAGAAAGGCATACATAATAAGGTTGCAGACACATTATCAAGACCAATCATAAATGCATCCACAATTCTTAAGCATAATTCAGTAATTCACGAAAGCTATATTGAACAATATGCTCAAGACCAAGATTTTAAGGATGTATATGCAACTTTAAGTCATGTCAAGCAGGTAGAAGAATTGGATTATTTCATAAAGGACAAACTCTTATATCATTTGGGAAAGTTATGCATTACACAAACTTAAAGAGTTAATGTGATTTTAGAAGCACATACTTCTCTAATTTCAGGTCACTTTGGTGTAAGTAAAACAATTGCACAATTACAAATATTCTGCTATTGGCCACGAATGAATGAAATAGTTTCAAGATATATTAAAGGATGTACTATATGTGCTATAAGAAAGCAAAGTAACAGAAAATTAGGCTTGTATAATCCACTTCCAATTCCTTCTCATCCTTGGGAAAGTTTATCCATGGATTTTGTTAGGGGATTGTCAATGTCTAGAAAAGGTCATGATTATTTGTATGTATTTGTGGATAGGTTTAGTAAGATGTGTATTTTGACACCATGTACTAAACAGGTCACAGCTGAACAAACTGCAAAGTTGTTCTTTCAAAATTTATGGGTTCATTTTGGGTTACCTACCTCTATTGTATTTGATCGAGATTCTCGATTTGTCAGGAAATTTTGGTCAAGTTTATGGGAACCCATGGACACAAAGTTAAAGAAAATCACAGCATTTCATCCGCAAACCGACGGTTAGACAGAAGTGGTAAACAGGACAGTGGTATAGTTGCTTCGAGGTTATTGCAGCAAGCATCCTAAGCTTTGGGATGAGCATTTGTGTTATGTGTAGCACACTTGCAACCATGCGAAACATTCTTCTACTCAAAGATCTCCATTTGAGACTTGTTTTGGTTTTGTCCCAAAGTCTCCCTTGTATTTTTTCTTTGGTAAATACATAGTAGTTGATGGACACAGCGATGTGGACAAAGCAACCAAGTTCATTGAACAGATCCAAGAAATTCACCAGGTAGTACAGGAACAACTGGAAAAGAGCCAAGCAAAGTATAAAGCGAGGCAAGACAAGCATTGAGTTGAGCATAGTTTTCAAGTTGGTGATCAATTCTGGTTGTACATCAGCAAAGAAAGACTTCAAGGGGAAGGTAAAATGTTGAAACCAATTAGATATGGTCCTTTCAAAATTCTTGACAAAATTGGTGAGAATGCTTTCCGCCTAGATCTACCAGCTTATATTCAGATCTATTCTGTCATAAATGTTGAAAATTTGTGATTTTATGAGCCTTCATTGATTGAAGATCCAGAAGAGAAAATTCAAGTACCTTCCATCAAATATTATTCACCAGAGTATCTCAACGAGTTGCAAGAGGACACAATTCTCGACAGGAGGATAAGGACTTCACGACGAGGAGAATTTGAGTATCTTCGAGTTGGGCCTAAAGGTAAAAATCCAAGTAAAGCATGATGGATAGAAATTGGAAAAGTGAAGGACACATATCCTCACTTACTCGAGAGCTAAAACCAACTTTTGGTGGTGCAAAAGCTTCTAGTGGGGAGGAGTGATCCAAAATGGATTCAATTTTTCCACCAGATCAAAGTCTTCAAATGTAGATGAAAATAGGATCAAGTTGAAGTGCTTGTCGACAGGATTTCAATGGTGGGAACAGTGCGTTAAACCAAGTTCATATGAAGAAGTTGTGGCCAGCCAAATTTTATGACAAATTAGGGAAAAATGACAAAAAAAAGTCAAAGT
Source organism: Pinus albicaulis (assembly GCA_034641835.2). Lineage (NCBI taxonomy): Eukaryota > Viridiplantae > Streptophyta > Pinopsida > Pinales > Pinaceae > Pinus > Pinus albicaulis. The sequence goes on from CM076579.1 coordinate 1,068,479,989, forward strand.
CAATGGTAAATGGTCAAGTCAATGGTCAGGATGATGTCAGCAGGACACGTGTCGTCCAGGGAATACACCACATGTCCAGGATGATGTCAGCAGGTTCAGTGACGTGTCAGAGTTTGATTGGTCGGAATGGGCCGATCCAGGGCTGACATGTGGTAGCGCGGATTTTGCCCATTTTGGCCTCATTTCCAAAATTTTGGGGATCAGGGAGGATCGAACCCTTGACCTCCCGAAATTCCAATGACTTAGTCGGAACCCGCTCACCGGAAAGATAACGTGTCAGTTTGTATTAAATGCAAAAGATATTGTATTTATTATGTATCGAATGTTTCTACCTGAAAAGGTCTAGAAGGTCGGCGTCAACCCCATGACCGTCAGAACCTTATCAATGTTTTAAATGCTACATATATAATGTATATATGATTCCATATATGTAACATAACCACCGGTGATAGACGGAAGGGTCGGACAGAGGTTTTGAACTGTCGACCCTCCAAAAACCATATAAAACAAGGCCTTCGCACACAGTGGGGTAACCAAGAGGCCGAGTGGTGGAGCTTGGTAAACCAAGCCAATGGAACTTTATTTCAAGTGCAGTGTCGAACCAACCCAAAACTACCAGCGCACAGTATGAGGTGGTTTTTCTGCAGAGAAGGTGTTTTTATGCAAGGAAGGTGATTTTCTATAAGGCAGAGGTGGTTTTGAATTTCTCCAGGGGGTCTGGAGGTCACAGTCGCGGAATATAGTCAATTTTATACTCGTTTTACTCAAAATTTCGAGCCCGTTGCAATGGTGAGGTCCATTTTCTCATTTGAGCTTCTTTTTTTGAGCTCATACTTGTAAAATCATTTTGAAGACAAAATAAAGCGATCAGCACTAGAAGCTAAGGACCCAAAGACGTAGCCAGGAAGTCTGGTGAACTCCGTTATTAAATTTTTGTGGTGTTGATGTGTTTGAATGTGTTTTAATTTGCTTATGTTGTTTATGTTATTCACAATATTATCGATATATCACACTAAATAACATAATCTGCTCACATAGATGTCAATAATACCTTTTTACATGAATCAGATCACTTGACATGTTCATGTGTTTTATCAATTTTTATTAGTCTCACACAGGGAGATTTCTTGGTAAAATATATATATAATAACAATGTAAAGAGTATCACTTATGACAGTTATTTTCATAGAATTTTAGTGAGAATGTTGTAAGACTAGACATAGCCTTCTCTTGTTGAAATATTGTTAAATTGCTACTTGTGTTATTTTCTACCAAAAGAAGTATTTTTATGCCTTGCAGACCCATTGTTTCTTCTTCCATTTCACATTTTCTTCTCCTCATAGGCTAAAAACTCACTCTTTTTCTACCACACCATGATCCAATGCCCTCATTAGTAGAACAGTGCACTTGACTGAAATCGCTTAAAATAGTGAATGAGAGTTTAAACCACCTACCAATATTATAAACCAAATCAATAAATTTCCTTAGAGTTTAGGATGTGTCTGGTCAAGCGCTTGATGCAGTCCAAGTTTTGATTCCATCACTAACAGAATCATTCCAAGAGGGTGCAGGCTAAGAAGTATTCTGGGGCATCTGTGACTATCTCTACAACCGAGGACCATATGTCCTGAAACATTACAATAATTTTTTCGACATGATTCTGGAGAATTTGTTTTTCCCGAAGGATATGATCTCATTATGTAGCAAGGGAAATAATCTGTTGTTGGTGTTGTGCATGTTCAGCTACCAAAATTTTGTGCAACAACTCTGCTTGGAATGCATCTCAGTTAAATAGAATTAAGCATTTGAGTCGAGGACCAACCCTGGATATCATCAAGGGTCATAGTCGAGGGTTAAGGGACCCGACTCTGCATTGATTTTCCACTGTAAACTAATTTCTCATATTTCCCTTGGGGTGATGCTTCTCTCTACAAGGGTTTAGCGGTGGGAGGACTAACATTGATTGGGGTGGAGTGTAGTGGTGATGAGGGGGAGGGATCAAGGAGTACGACCACTACATGGGTGGTTTCTGGATTTAGATTCTTAGGGGAAATAAACTGATTAGTGACCATTACTGGGCCTTATTCAAGTAGTAAAGATAAAAAAGACATATGGACAGGTTTTGTACATAAAGGATGGGATTTAAATGCCCCATTTGTATTTTTGGTAACTAAGTTGATAATGGAGTCTACCTCCATTTTTGTTTTAGTCTTGAGTAAATCTTCGGATGGAAGTATGTATAAGATGGTGATGGAAGTTGAGGTTGTTCGAGGTGAGGGATTGTGCGACCTTGGGGATGTGGCAGAAGTGGAAGGTGGATTCTCTTTAGTGATGGATGTGGTGGTGTGTGATTAGGACTCTTCTTCGGTAAGGCAAACAATCTGGGAAGAGGTGTTATTAAATTTTTTTCCTGGGGACCAATGGTGGTTTGGTAGTAAGAGGTCTTATGTTTGGAATTATGGGTTCAGAATGAGATTGAGGGACCATTGAAGGAAATCAAGAAATAATATGGCTACAGGTCAAAGAAACAAGCAGACTTGAACTAAGAATTTTTGAAAAGGTAGGAAAAGGACTTACGAAAGCCCTGATGTCCTCCAAATTTTTGTGTATGGATTGCATGTGCTCCTCAAGCTCCTTGATTACTTGGAGTCAGTGTTTCCTTGGCCAGACGCTTCCTTTAGGTCGAATGGTTTTCTCCAGGTAGTGGTTGAGGCACCATTACTCCAAATAATTATATATGATTCCCCTCCTGAACTTTTCCAGCAATCCCCAACCAAGAAGAGACTTAAATATGGAAGGCTTCTTCGGATAACATAAAATTTTGGGCCCGCATATTAAATGTGTCGAAGTTGATGCACTTAGGCTGCAACAAAGTGCTTCCATGACTTATGCCAAACTAGATATCCTACAAATATTCATTGAGGAGCGACATTAGGATTCTTGGTCTATCCTTGGTGACGTCCAACATTTTCTTGTACTAACCAAAAAAAGAGGCCTCATTGCCTCATTGATTTCCTTGTTGCTACGGTGCCCGGAGGTCTGCCATGTTAAATACCTAAGTGCAAGGGGTTGGTATTCAGTAACCGTCGACATCTCTCTCCCCTTTGGTGGGCACCATTTCCACATAGATAATGCGACAACGACGTATCCATATATAAAATGAGTGTCCTTTTTATAAATATCTTCACAAGCATCAAAGAGTTCATTTAACATAAAACTATACCAATTCAACTGTGCACCTTGCATACAAGATTCCACAACTAAGATAGTATCCAATGTGAATTCACCTCTTGAGAAGTGTCATATGAGCTTTCCATCAATCATATAATAGGCGAATTTTACGTTAGGCTTGTTAATTCCTTCTATCAAGGCACCTTTACCTCCTCGTTGGGTACCATAATTTTTGTAATAATTGTCATCGCATGTCTTCTTCCCTCTCTTAAACGTATTCTAAAATGCAGTTGATACTGCGGTTAGAAGCAGACAACCCTATAAGTCTGTGATTTTCAATGGCATGGATCGGATATTGATTTTTGAGCCACAAAGACCCTCCATGCATCCTTCTAATGAGGAATTTTGTGGATTTCATTGTTTCTCCTACAGTGTCGAATATTGGAAGACCCCATAAATTCAGTAGAGTCAACCTCTATATTCCTCTAAAGTCTACTCTAACTTTAGTAGACTAGCTTCCATTAGGTTTGTTGACAGCTTCAGTGTAGACTTCCCACTTGAGTGCTAGAAAATGGAACGAATCTGAGAGATCATTGTTTATAAGCACAACCTTATCATACTTTCCATAGAGATTCTCATTTTTTTAATCCTTGAGTCTGGTTCAATGTCAGGAACAAAGATTATATCCTTCATCATGGCTGCAGTGTCACGGTGATACACAAGGAACACTGGAGGCTTGAACTTGTGTTGGGAATAAGGAAAATTTGATACATACTCCATACATGGAAATCCGACCACCTCGGATTTTGATACTGAGAAGAATATCACTACCATGCAAATTAAATAGATAGGCTCGATGCGACATTTTTTATTTGACCACTTATATAATTCATATGATAACTTTCCCTACGTGATCCCAACTGTGGAAGCAATAATAACGGATAATCAAACCTGACTCAGATGATGCAAAAAATTGGAAAATGAGGGTGGGAATGATGGGTAATTATGGGGATATGATGGCAGGAACCTAGAAGTTGATGGATGAATCATGCGAGGGATATTACAGGAGATATTTAGCCCAAATTTGAAATGACACGGGGAATTATTACAAATTATTACGGATATGACGACTGACATGTGCGACTCCCCAACCACAAACGATTGTGGAGGGGTGAAGCTAATTCTGAAAATGAAAGAACTAGTGGAAAGTTATTCATGAAATAATTTTACTAGAATTACTAACTAACTAAATTAACTAATGCAACTGACAACATAAAAGAACTGACTGACTCTACCTAGACCTACCTATGATCCCCTTCCAAATATCAAATTATTTTGATGCAGAACCAGTTGAGTTGTAGAAAGGTTTCAGGCATGCACCATTCACCCATCCAGGCAGTAGGAAATCATCCAATTGTGTGAACTTGAAAGCTTCTAATTCTTTCACTTTTGCAACGATGAAGGGCCCCAACCAATGCATTTTCAGCTTTCCAGAAAATTTTAAGAACTTATTTTCGTATAGCAAAACATTTCCTCCAACTGTAAAACATTTATACTTGATATGATTGTCATGCCAAGCCTTCTACCTCTTCTTTTCGACATTTTGGTGGAAATATGCTAGAAACCTAGCCTTGTCCATCTCCCAAAGTTCTTCCAACCGCTTTGGAATTGATTCATCCGAGTGTCCTGCGCAATAAAAAGGTTGGAGATGATAAACTTGGCAGGTACTACAGATTCTTTTCCATACACTAACTGGAAGGATGTATGGTTGTGTAAGTGCATGACGGTTGTATGATAAGCCCATAGTGTAGTTGGAACCCTTTCGTCCCAATCGTCTCTATTGGCTGGTCATATCTTGGTGAGTCCCCTCTCTAATATTTTGTTAAAATCTTCCACATTACCAGGGTGATACAGGTTGCTCTTATAGTGTTGGATCATAATGTTTTATAGTAATGAATTTTTTGTTTCATTAATTAAATGGTTCCCTTGGTCACTGGTGAGGATTCGAGGGCACCCAAATTGGGTGATACTATTCTCGAAGATTAATCTGGTGGAAATGCCTACAGTGTAATATTTGACTGGAGTAGCTTTAGCCCATCTAGCAAGGTACTCTATGGAGGTAATAATATATTTGGAGTGGGAGTAACTTGTTGGTGGGTTAATAGGTCCCACAAAGTCGATTTCCCATTTATAAAAGGACTACAGTGCTCGTATCGGTTGCAAAGACAGTTCATCCCGGTGTGAGGGATTTCCAACCCTTGGAAAACTTCATACCTCTTGGCATACTCCTTTGAGTCTCAGAAAAATATGGGCCACCAGAGTCCCTCTGGCAACACTTTCCTCGTGGTGGCCTTCACACCAACATGCCCTCCAACAACTCCTAAATGGAATTCATGTTTTAGTATTTTGTGGCAATGAAGTACCAAAGAAGACCTCGTTAATAGTTTTTTGTTCCCTACAAAGGATCATATATATAGTTGGTGTTGCTAGCAGACAGACTTAGATAAAACAAAGAATTTAAAACAATGAAAATAATGCATCTACAAACATAAACTAAACAACAGAGACAAATACAAAATAATGTTTAATGAAGCAACAAGTCAATACAATAATGGAAAAAGACTCCCTTTATTTGCTGCTAGTCATAGAAGATGAATATAATACAATATTAAAAAACACTTGAAGATAATTCTTTGAGATATGGGGCTCAAAATCCTCAACAATGAGCCCTTTCCTCAATCTGTTTTCAAGCATCTCCTCTCTCTCAAAATAAGTGTGAAGACTCTCTCAATGGTGGACTCTTCTACTCTCACTAAGATGATGGATTTTTCAGAAGAAGTATGTCCAACATGCTAGTGTTCTTACTTCTTCTTCTTCAACAATGAAATGTGGGGTTGTTGTGATAGAAATTTGGCCAGCATAACAATGTCTCATATTTTTGTTTCTCCCATGGCCTGTTTATATAGAAAAATATTATTCCATCTTCCCTCTCTTGGTTCATGAATGATAGTGACTCAAGAGTAGGACAAGATGATTCCATTGAGGGTTGCATATATTTAGGGCGACTCCAATTTAGTTTCCCTTGACTGGAAATGTTATGGAATCCTCCCCCAAGTGTGGTAAGTGGTCTCGAATTTCTAAGTCTCATATTTCCTTGACCGCACGGATTTCGAAGGGAAAGTCGCACGGTCACGCATTCTGCCTTCTTATCTGGTGCTTGAAAATTTTCATTAACAACCTTAAGAGAAGTTAAATTTTTGAAATTTTCATAATGTTTTCAGTTGGAAAATATTCATTTGTACGTTATGCTAGACAACCTTAGGTGTCTTTTATACGATTTTCTGGTGTTAACAGTTTCCCCCTAATGTATGAGGTTAAGAGAAAGCTTATAGACGAAATACATCATGTTTTTTTGTTCTGACTGAAAGTCTGAGTAACTCCTTTGAGAGAAAGAAAGAGAGAGAGAGAATAACTTGTCGTGGAAATGAGTAGAGGAACCCCTTGATTGAGGAGAAATAATAACCATGCTTTGAAAAAAACTTGAGTGAAAAATAAAAATTTCTTATATGAGGCGGGCATGTCCCATGCTCGTTATGATGACTAGTTAATAAAATCTGATAGATATTGGTTCTATCAAGTCACATTGTAGTATTTGACATGTTGATGGTTGGTGATGATAATTTTTTACGCCCTCATGGTCGTTTCTTGAACAAATATACTGAATCAGGTGCGCCCATGCATCAACAAGGTGAAGCACTTCTTGAGTGAGGTGCTTATGTATGCATGGGTATTTGACTTTGGGTACCTCCCTTGCATCATGGTGTAATAACTGCTAAAAGAGATGCTTAGTGATGTGTGGGTATTTGACTAAATGACAGAGCTGCAACGGTCTTTAAGCATGATACCACCCTGACATGAAAATTGGTGTTGGTGTTGAATGTCAGGGAGACCGATGACATCAATGGGAAATGTTGATTCCCATTGTGCCTCTCGATGATGTTCCTTTAAGGGGGAACACATCCAAGGTACAACGTCAATCTTAGAACATGACTGGTGAATTCGACAGGAAAGAAGCATCAACTTTCCAAAAAGTGTTGATCTGGGGAACCAAGAGATATTGGTGAAGCAGATTGTAATATGTTGGGTCAACAAGGCATGATAATGAAAGTTGGTTATATTAATGGATATGGGAAACTAGCCCGAGGTCGGAGCTGTGATGTAAGTGTCGGCAATCAAAATAATTTTTCTAGCAGGGATAGCCCTGGAATCGATAGGAAATCTAGGGTATATGTAAGTATGTTCTGACTGGCGTGATGGGGGTAAGTGGATAACGTGTGAGCTCTGACCAAGAGTGACTAGAAATTTCCATGGGGTATAAGACATAAAAATATGGGTGGGAATATTTTTCCTAAAATATATTTTTACACTTGCCAAAAGAATGTAAAGGTGCTTTGGTTTCACTACAAGGAAAAGACCCTCTAGCAGAGGTTATAAACGAGGTTTTTAGTGTTATAAAATTGGCCAAAATTGTCAAAAAAACATTTGCTACAATATCCATTTTTGGTAACAGAGGTTTTGACAGAGCTTCTAACGAAACTTCAACACAACTAAAAAAATTGGGCAGCCGGAGGTTTTTACGGATGTTTTTCTCATCGGTGCGTGCATCATGTGTGAACACACCAGTGAATTTTAGAATGTACGCACCGGTACTATAAATATACCAAGCACCAGGATGGAAAACAAATTTTGGAAGCCTCGAGGCGTTTAGCAACGTCCCGGTGTATGTCACCTACAAAGACACACCAGGCCGATGGAAGGTGCATGCACCAGCACCGTTAAGGTGTAAAAACGCACCGGATCGTTTAGGTGTTAAAACGTACTGGGTAGTTAAGTTATAAAAACGCACCGATGTGTTAAAGGTAAACCATATTAGTGCATGCAAAGCCTATCTGACCGCCCAGGTGGTAGTCGTTGATAAAGTGCACCTGGTGTTCTAATTAGTATTAGTATTTGTGTGGTGCCCATAGGTCATAGAAACGCACCGGTGCGCAGTATCATACAAATGCACCGGTGCGCAGTAAGTAACACGCACCGGTGTTCATTTTCTATTTTTTAGAAACATCGACCTGTGACAATGCAATTATTGTGATTTTTTTAAATTCATTATTCATCAAAAGTAGACACATATCTTATAACAGTATTCATATCAATTAAATTTTTATTAGTGCATTTGAATGTGATGTTTGGATTAATTTGTTATGTCATATCATCAGATTTCGCATCTCTTCATTATAATATTTAATCATTCATATATTTAATCAGTGGTGTAACATTTCAAAACGACAATGGAGAACGCAATAGAATAAATTAAAACGTATATATGTGTGTGTGTGTATGTGTGTATGTGTGTGTGTGTGTGTGTGTGTGTGTGTGTGAATAAGACACTCTTTGTCATACAAAATGGGACAGTTATTGGTATCCCTTTGTCTTTCAATTGGGACACTATGTCCATTACATTAAACAAAATGTCTGATTTCATAGACAAATATTTCAAAAACTACAACGCCTTTCTTTGATATCCAAACATGATATTGATCATCATTGTTCACTGGAACTGCTGTCACTACTCAACCTACTTCCATGACTTTGGTTATTTGGAGGAATGTTTTATTCGTTGTGTTGATTGTTTTATTTTTCTTCAAGTTCCATCTACAAACATAAAAATAAAGTGTAATGAGTGTATATACATTGGTGAGAATAATGAAAATTTTCAATATTAAATAATATACATCAATGTAAATCGAAAAGAAATGTACCATAGCAAGAATTGACTCGTGAACTATACACATTCTTTCAAAACCAAATTTCATGCCATCTCTCAATGATTCATTTGTTGGCGCAGTTCTATACCTTTTTTCCAGCAAGTTTTATACCCCATAAAAAATCATACTTTTAATATAAAAGATTTTTTTGTTCTAATAATTATATATGGAGCTACGTAAAACAATATAGATGCTTACAAATTCCACAATTAGTTTCTAATATGCCAACATATACTGACAGTGCATATTTAACCCAAATTCAATTATTTTGATGGTTCTTCTTTGTATGTTAGCAGTTGTTTGAAGACATTCAATGATGATTGTTGTAAAACAACTTAAAATATACAAAAATGAAATCTAGTTAAGTTGTTATAAGGAAGTAACAATTATTCACAAACATAGATATCAACCCTTTTCTACCTTGTCGTCCTATTTTATGTGCTGAATGGGTTCCATTTTCTTTTCTTTTCTACAAAAAATACTTGAAAATTAATATTTAATGCTAAATTATTTATTTATTGTACCTAATCGAAAAATTCAATGATTACATATTACATTTGAAGCAAATTGTTGTTGAGATGGCTCCTCGTGCAATGCAATTATGTCCATTTCTTTGACCATCTCCTTGTACACCTTTTTGGACCTTCCTACTGGCATATTTCTTATATCAGCCCGTTCATCTTTTGAGATTTTTATAATCTTCTTGAAAATGTAACATGACAATAAACTATTTAATTTTTACATTGATATGAGAAAAGTAAATATAACAAAAGTGATATTTATAAATGATTTCTTTGTAGTAATATATACATATAATTCTAGAGAAAACATTTAAAGGAATATTACTTTTTCAATCCTTATTTTTTGTTGTTGCACGTTTTTGCTATTAAAATTCTGACATGTCCCATTACCTATTCTCTGGAAACTCATCTTGTAGTTTAAATAAAATTTGGTCCTTGAAATCATTGGATTGATTTTTGTATTGTAAGTGGAAAGAACGTCTATACATTCGTTCCACTAGATCCCTCAAATTTTTGTAAAAAAAATTCCCCCTTTTGTCAACCCCCAGCACCACTCCAGATGAGCTAAGGAGCAATTCATTTTCATTTGCATGTTCTATATTTTTTCTTTTCTTAGAACAACATTCCTTTTATTCATTGTTGGTCCATTTAGAACCTTAAAAATATCTAAATTAATAGATTTTTTGATACATGTTAGCTAATATTTTCAAGTATATTATTAATGAAAATTCAAAAAAGAAACTAATATTGGATCGATAGTATTTTTTCATTTGCCTGATTCATCCTTCTACAATTTTTACATCAATATTTTACGCTCTTCTGGTCTTACATCAGAAATAACCTTATCGAGCTTCATCATTTTGTGGCTCTTCATGATACACACTAAACAATACATATTATTTAAACTTACATATAGTTCAAAAATAATAATTTCTGTAAAAAATTTACAAAGAACTTGTCTTTTTTGTTTTGGATGTGCTATCAGTATTTTTGTTACTTGAACCGTTGTCAGCCATTTCTTTATCAATATGAAATCTGTACCATTCATTAATATATTTTATAAATAAATCACATACTTTTCAGGTAAAAAAACAAATCAAGAAAACGGTGTGCCTTTCGCAACGTACACACTGCACGCGGTGCGATAGGTTCTTATAAACGCATTGCCAATACAGTAGAAACATCGTACGGCGCTATTTTTCAACAAGGAGACCCGGTGCGCTATACTACAATCATGCATCAGTGGGTTGTTTTAAACAGGGCGCACCGATTTAAAAAAATAAATAATAATAATAATAATAATAATAATAATAATGAATAAATAAATAAAAATAAAAATAAAAATAAAATAAATAAATAAAATATAAAATAAAATGTTTTTTAAAAAGTCGTGCAAGGGCCGAGGGTCGACATGGAATGGGATCTGACTCTGCAAGTGGTCCCGTGGGTTAGTTGTAATACGCTTATGTATTATACCCTATAAATCTAAAATGAAAAGCCCTAATTATGAAGTCACATAAACAAAAAGAAGCAAGGGTTTAACGTAGGAATGGGATTTTTTTTTCTGAATTTTAATTAAATGTAAATAGGAATATAGATTGTAAATGATTTCATTAATAAAATGCAGAATAAAATTTAAAATTTTTAGTATGCATGTATTAAATCTAATAGAAACTGTAAAAAAAACAATTATTACAGTAAAATTTAACAATTTTACTATGCTACAGGGTTTTTGTGTGAATCACTAGATGTTTCAAATTCTGATTCTCTAAATAGTGTTGTTGTTCAAAATTATTTTGCCACTCCACAGTGCTCTCGTGCTCTCTTGCTTCAGGTTTGTCTCTCATGCAAATCCCTCCCTGAAAAATTTTGCAAAAATAATGAAATAATGAATAGCTTTTACTATTTAAGGATTTTTTTACGAAATTAGATTTCCGAAAATAATTTGTAGAAATTATATAACTGATGTGTTATACGCCTAAGAGTCTCTTGATCATACACTATTTGACTTCATGCACAATACAGAATCTATTCTACTCATTGATCATCACATACAGAAATTAAATCAATTGCATGCACACATTGAAACCATAAAAATTCACACATATGAACACAGTGTTTTAACGGGAAAGCCTGAAGCTAAAAACCCCAACTATCTGTATATAATATATGTCATAGAGATCATGTAACAATCATAATACAAAGCTTATCACAAGCTCTCAGTATCTCCAATCTCTACACACTAATCAGGTCTGATCTGGAAAAATCCATGCACCAATCTCTTCCACCTGCTAGCCTGCCTCTACTACGCAATCCCTGCTGAAGAATGCTTTGAATGAACTCGAATCCACCTAGCTTGCACTGCGCAATATTCATTGGCATCTCCATTGAGTGTTGGATGCAATCAATGCATCACTATAGTCACAACTGATAGTCACACTTGCTCTTTCACCTACCTCTCCACTGGTCTCCACTGAAACTGTCCATGCATTGTAGTTAACTGATGTATTCTTCAGTTGATTTATGAGTTAATAATTAGTGAATTAATTAATAATTAATTCACACCACTCTCACTAGTGTATCAATCAGTTAGACTAGATACAACTAGCTCAAATGTGTCTAACTAAGTTAAAATGAACACAACTCCACCAACTACTTCTACAACTCCACCAAACTTTGTCACATGAGTTCTAACTGAATTCTCCATGCAATAGCTCCACTTAACCCTCAGGAATAGCGTAATTCCTTCTATCAGTTGTTTTTCCACATCTGTGCACTTAACTGAAGTGCTCCAAGAGAATAAGATAATGTTTAGAGTCCAAACATTATTAAGAGCTAATAATATTCGACATATCTATTTTTAGACTGGTAATCTAAAAATAGATTATGCCCAATATGTCTAAAAATAGAATTCCATCTATTTTTCCAACTTTACCAACCATCCACAAATAGCATCCTGCAACTCATAGAATATGATCGACATGTCTAAAAATAGACATAGTCTAAAAATAGACTTTGCGCCAAAAATAGCCTGCAGGCCCACTTAGTGAAGACAACTTCTTTTGACTAAGCTCATCATCTTGTTGCAATATCAACACTCCCTCTCAACAATATAGGGATTATCTTCTACCCCGATCCTGCCTCTATGGTATTCGAATTTTCTCCTGGTGAGCGCCTTCGTCAAGATATCAGCATCCTGATCCTCCGTAGGAATGTAAGAAAGTAACATGATCTTCTGCTGCACACAATCTTTGATATGATGGTACCGGATGTCAATATGTTTAGATCTATCATGAAATAATAGATAAACCGAGAGTTTAATGCAACTCTGATTATCACAATATATCACAGTAGGATCTAAGTGTGAACCGAACAACCCGACCAGGATCTTCCTCATCCATATAGCCTCGCATGCAGCCAAACTTGCTGCCATGTACTCAGCCTCCGCTGAACTGAGTGCCACAGATCTCTGTTTCCTGCTGTACCAAGAAACTTCTGTAGACCCGATACTAAAAATCCCTCCGGATGTGCTCTTTCTATCCGTTAGGCTCCCTGCCCAATCTGCATTCGTGAAGCCATGCAGCCTCAACTCATCCGACTATCTGTACCACAGTCCATATCTCAATGTGCCTCTGAGATACCCCAGAACATGCTTCCCTGCCTTCCAAAAGAGCTTGGTAGGCTTAACCATAGCTTGTGAAAGTTGGTTAACAGCATAGCGTATGTCTGGTCATGTATTGACTACATACATGAGCGAACCAACCAACTGTCGATAAACAGTGGCATCCACTACCTCTGTTGATGTAGCATCCTCTTTCCTCCAACCACCAGGAAGAGGAGTGTCGATAGGCTTGCAGCCTTGCATGTTGAACTTCTCCAGTATCTCCCGGGCATACTTGCCTTGAGACACAAACAGTCCATCACTGCGCTGCCAAATTTCCAATCCCAGGAAATAATGAAGGAGGCCCAAGTCCTTCATCTCAAACTCTTTTGCAAGATCAGCCTTGCATGAGAGTATCAACTATTCATCATCGGTCAGTATCAAATCATCTACATAAAGTATAATGATCAGAAACTTACCCTCAACCACAATTTTGTACAGGTTGGGATCCGCCTCACTCTTGGTAAAACCAAGTCCGGTAAAATAACTGTCTATCCGTGTGTACCAAGCACGAGGTGCTTGTTTCAGCCCATACAGCGCTCTTTTGAGCCTGCACACATGCTACTCACTACTGAAGATTTTGAAACCTTCTGGCTACTCTATGTACACCTCCTCCTCAATGACTCCGTTGAGGAACGCATTCTTCACATCCATCTGATGAATGTGCCAACCCATCTACGCTAAGAGAACAAGGATGCTCTGTATGGAAGAATACCTTGCGACAGGTGCAAAGGTTTCTTCATAGTCGATCCCCTCAATCTGTGAGAAGCCCCGGGCAAAAAATCTTGCCTTGTACTTCTCGATGCTCCCGTCAGCAGCTTGCTTCACTTTGTAGATCCATCTCAAACCTACCACTGATTTCCCTTCCGGCCTTGGGACAATCTCCCATGCACTATTTCTGACAATCTAATCATACTCTTCCACCATGGCATCTACCCATATAGGGTCCTCCATAGCCTCCTTGAAAGAGGATGGCTCTGTCACGATACACTTGCTCATCAAAGCCATGTATCCAGTATATCGGTCAGGTGACTGTCTCTATCTGTGCTGTTATGTAGGTGCTCCTACAATCTTCTCTGCATCTAGATTCAGTCGCTCAGCTTCTGTAGTGTGCTTCCGCCCTCTGATGTTTGGCGCTGCATGAGTGGTTTCTTCCACTCTATGAACCTCCTCTTGTGGCCGATCCACATCCTGAGGCTCATCCTTAGGAACTAATAGCTCCTCATTTGCATGCAAGTGTAGCTCCCTCTCAAGCGAACACTTCATGGATTTCTCCTCATGAAATTTGATATCCCGTCGCACAACAGTCTTCCGACCATTTGGAAAATACACACGATAGTTGTGGGGTGTTTCTGTGTACCCCACAAATATCCTAACCTTTGTGGTCAGCTCCAGCTTCTTCCTGGCATCCTTCATCACATGAATGTAAACAGGTGAGCCAAAAATCTTCAAATGAGAAATATCAGGCTTCTTACCAGAAAACGCCTCTTCGGGTGTACTCATGCCAAGTACTCTATGAGGACAACGGTTTTTCACATAAACCGCAATGTTGCATGCCTCAGCCCACAAGTGTATGGGAAGGCCCTGATCATGCAGCATCACCCGTGCAGCACCCATGATCGTTATGTTCTTTCACTCCGCGACCCCATTCTGCTGTGGGTTATGAGGCGCTATGAGCTCTCTTTGAATTCCTTCTGCGCTACAAAAGTCCTTGAATTCACCAGAGATGAATTCACCACCATTATCACTCCTAAGAGCCTTCACTTGCTTCCTCGACTCTTTCTCCACCAGTGCCTTGAACTCACAGAACTTTGAGTATGTCTCACTCTTCTTCTACATGAAGAAGATCCAACACTTATGAGAAAATTCATCAACAAATATCACATAATACCTGTGATTTGTTGTCGAAGCTACTGAGAAAGCTCCACACACGTCTGTGTGAATTCTATCAAGGATCGTCGTGGCATGACTATCCTTCATGAAAGGTGGCTTTCACGAATTTTCCCAAAGTACATCCCTTGCACTGATCTGACTGCGCAAGTGTACCCTTGGGAAGCCCGGTAGAAATATGCTGAAAATTTTTCAAAGCACCATGGTGAAGATGGCCCAATCTCCTGTGCCACAACTCGCCCTCATCCTGGCTCACCACTCCTTCTTCCTTGCCTGCCATTGCTGCGTAGCCATCTACCTACAACTGATAAAGGTTCTTAACTTGAACCCCTATCCTCCAGGTTTCACCAGTTGCCTTACTACACAGGAAATCCTTTCCCTTGCTAAATACAACATCATATCCCTTGTCTTCCAACATAGCCACAGAGATCAAATTCTTCTTCAATCCTAGAACATGCATGACATCCTTCAATATGAAAGGTTTACCAGACTCCCTCTCAAAGGAAATGGGCCTGATACCAATCGCACTGTATCTACCATCATCGCCCATCTCGATGTGCACTCCAAGATCCTTCTCATCCAGATCACTGAACAAATCTTTGTCTCTGGTCATATGAAAAGACGCACCACTATCAATAAACCACACTGATCCCATCACACTTGAGACCAATCATGCGATCAGCAAAAAATCTAGCTCAAAATGCGAAGCTAAGGCCTCTCCAGCTACCGATCCAATAGCCTGCTTATTTTTCTTCTTCTGTGGACAATTAGTGGCGTAATGTCTGTGTTGGTGACAGTGAAAGCACTTCACCTTGGACATGTTCTGCTTCTTGCCTTTCGCACCATATTGAGAAGTATTCTTCTTTCTCTTCCCATTCCTTTCTTTGGCAGCCAAAGCGCAATTTTCTTCATCTTCATTCTTCGATGAAGATCCATCCCTGGTACTCCACCTTATCTCCTCTTGCACAAGATCCGACCAAAGTCGCTCCCATCCTGGTAGTTTCTCCCGACCATTGACAGAGTCCTCATAGGAATGCCAACTCTTCGGAAGCCCAAGGAGAGCCAATCTCACCAAGTCCTATTCATCTACAGTAACCCCCACACTTCCCAACTCATCCCTACACTGGACAAACTTCGTGAGGTACTTGGGTATACTCTCGCCCTTCTCCATTTTTATTTCCCTGAGTTTATCTTTGAGCGCCAACTTCCTCTGGTCGCTCTTGCTTTGGAACAAGTTTGTCAAAGCTTTCCACATCAAGAATGGAGAAGTTTTACCATGAAATCTGGACACTATGTGATCCTTCACACCTTCCAACAGAATCCTTCGACATTTTACTGTCTTCTTTTGCCATCCGTCAAGTGCGGCAGCATCACTAGAAGCGGGTTTTGTAATTTCTGCATCTATGAACTCCTTCAACCCATTATCCTCCAGCACCACCTCCATCATGTCCTTCCATGCAATATAATTCGAGCTACCCTCAAGGGAATACTCCAATCGCAATCCGTTGAAATACATCTCAACTTCGACACCAAGAAAAAACTACTGCAAATTCGAATTCCACCAACACAAAACTCAACTGCTTCAATGCTTTGCAATTGCTCCAATGATCAATATCACTCTGATACCATGTAGAAATTATATAACTGATATGTTATATGCCTAATATTCTCCTGATCATACACTATTTGACTTCATGCACAATACAGAATCTATTCCACTCATTGATCATCACATGCAGAAATTAAATCAATTGCATGCACACATTGAAACCATAAAATTTCACACATATGAACACAGTGTTTTAACGGGAAAGCCTGAAGCTAAAAACCCCAACTATTTGTATATAATATATGTCATAGAGATCATGTAACAATCATAATACAAAGCTTATCACAAGCTCTAGCAAATCAAGTCCGATCTAGCAAATCCATGCACTGATCTCTGCCACTTGCTAGCCTGCCTCTACTGCGCAATCCCTACTGAAGAATGGCTCTGAATGAACTCGAATCCACCTGGCTTGCACTGCACAATCCTCATTGGCATCTCCACTAAGTTTTGGAGGCAAACCATGCATCACTATAGTCACAACTGATAGTCACACTTGCTCTTTCACCTATCTCTCCACTGGTCTCCACTGAAACTGCCATGCACTGTAGTTAACTGATGTATTCTTCAGTTGATTAATGAGTTATTATTTAGTGAATTAATTAACTAATTAATTCACACCACTCTCACTAGTGTATCAACCAGTTAGACTAGATACAACTACCTCAAATGAGTCTAACTGAATTACACTAAATACAACTCCACCAACTACTTCTCCAACTCCACCAAACTCATACATGAGTGTTCTGAATCAAGTCTCCATGCAATAGCTCCACTTAACCCTCAAAGAATAGCATACCTCTTTCACTCATGCTACATTTGTGCACTTAATCAAGTGCTCCAAGAGAATAAGATAATGTTTATAGTCCAAATATTATTAAGAGCTAATAATATTCGACATATCTATTTTTAGACTGGCAATATAAAAATAGATTCCACCCAATATGTCTAAAAATACAAGTCCATCTATTTTTCCAACTTGACCAACCATCCACAAATAGCATCCTGCAACTCATAGAATATGATCGACATGTCTAAAAATAGACTTTGCGCCAAAAATAGCCTACGGGCCCACTTAGTGAAGGCGAATTCTTTTCACTAAGCTCATCATCTTGTTGCAATCTCAATAAACCACACCGGTGCATCCGTTATTAAACCACACCAGTGCAGTTAGCGGTACATTAGCACCGATAACAATAAGTCCATTTTTAAGGCACCGAAATTACTTTTAGGTATGTACACCAAAATTTATTGTTGATTTTTCTCAAATGCGGGGAGAAAATCTCATAATTATATCAAATGGAAAAATATTCAAAATCTAGTTCGTTCGATAATATTTGTCAAAGTCCATTGCGGAGTCCTCCCTATCCATCTCCAGACGTAATTACTTCAGATTTTATTTATATTTTCATTATCTAATTGAAAATTTTTTTTTATCCATGTCAATCAGCTGAATAAAATTAATGTATAAAAATTTGAAGGTTCATGCAGATTGAGGATCAAGTTCAAATGCACAAAATATTCAAACAACTCCAAAACGTCGAAAGCTCTTATCAGGAGCAGCATATTGCAAGGCGTAGTTGGTAGATGAAAATGGGCAATCGCTTCACCCTGCCAATTGTAACATGCCATCTTCTAACCACAATCCTGGGACAATGATGGTAATAATAATTTTGTGGTATTAATTATTTCAACGTAAAACTAATTAATCATGCATTGTCGGCGTTCTTACTAATTGATATCATCGATTTTGTACTAATCATGTTCAAATATAATTTTTGAAATTATTAGGATTCTAGTTATGATGACCAACCTACCTACCATCTTCCGTTGCACCCCACGACAATTTCAAATCAAGAGAAGGTTGAATTAAGAGAAAAACTCAGAGAGGAACGATACCAAGAATGGTTGAATCAACCACCTATTCAATTTCCATTTTGTCCAGATTCACCAATTATGAATGACTATAGCAATAGTAGTCCTTCACAAGCTGGCAATGGGGGCCATCAAATAGAGGTTGGTATGGATGATTACTTAATGGATACGACTTCCATGGAGACAATCTTGTTGGATGCATTCCAGAATGATGATCAGCTGAGGGATGATGCTCATATTGTTGATACCTTTCTCGAAAGCCTTAAATTTTCTTCCACCACTGCTCTCTTTGGACTTGGCGGTCAGTCAAAGTCTACCTAGTTGGGGACAACGATGTTACTATACAACTTGAAAGAAAAGTTTGGCTTGTCAAATGCATTTTTCTCGGAAATTTTGAGGTAATTGACCATCAATTCCCTTATTTTTTGAGAAATATAATCACACAATGAACCTTACAAATGGTCAATTTAATGAATGTTAATAATTATTGGCATTCATGTACATTTAATATTGTCCATGACCAACTACAGGTTATTCAAAGATAAGGTTCTTCTGAGTGATAATGTCTTGCCCAGTATCTGCGAAGAGGCAAATAAATTGTTGAAATGTTGGGTGTTGAGTACATATCATATCATGCATGTCCAAATGATTGTATTCTATATAGAGGAAAATATGCAGACAGAGAGATATGTCTGAAATGTGGGCATGATACATATGATAAATCAAAAAACAAGGGTAAATCACGTGGTCATCCTTTTAAGATAGTGAGGCACATGCCTATAATCCCAATGATTCAAAGGCTCTTTCGTTGCAAATAATTAGCTATGTTGCAGGGATGGCATGCCTCACACAGAAGTGAGTTCGGAGTTATGTGAATCCCAACAAACTCAATAGTCATGAATCATATAGAGGATACATGGCCCGAAAAATTCAAGGATGAAGTATGAAGTATACGACTCAGCATAACCATGGATGGCATCAACCCATATTTCCTCCAGAACACCAACTATTCTATTTTTCCTATAGTAGTGATCAATAACAATATCCCCCCATGGTTTTCCATGAAGAATGAACATCTTATGTTTCCTCTCATAGCCCCTGGTAGAAAACAAGTGAAGAATATGGATGACTACTTACAACCACTGGTAGATGAATTGAATGAATTATGGGATGGGATAAATGTATATGATGTATCAAGATCCATCGCAACAGAGAGGAGTTTTATGTTGTATGGCATATTTGCTTACATGACACATGACTATCCAGGCTTAGGATTTTGCTCTGGTAAATTACATGTTTAATTATTTGTTTATATACGTAACAATATTCTTTTGCATATTAGTTATTTAATTAGTTGTAATTGTTTTGATCTTCGTGATAGTCTTTAACGTGCCATGCATATTGTATACAATAATTTCGCAGGTCTTGTAACAAAAGGGTATTATGGATGTAAATGTTGTGGACCTTCTCTGAAAGCTAGATGGTCCAACGATATACGAAAGCCAGTGTATGACTTCTCCAAGGTATTCCTCCCAGAAGGACACCCTTACAGAAGAGAAACATCGGCTTTCAATGGTAAATGAGAGAGAAACCAAAGGGTTGCAATAATGACACCAGCTAATGTCTTAGAGCATATGAGAGATAGAAGGAGAAGGAGTTAATATAAATGTTTGATTAAAATGGGGAGCCTATGTTCGATGATCCAGAATTATTTGACACCTATGTTAAGAAATTTCCCATTGGGATTGTTAGTCATCAATAATTGTGCTAATATCCTAAGGATGACTAAATTGAAAAACCTATATTTCTAGAAATAATATTTCAAGAAACTTTGTGAGTTCTAGAAATCTCAATACATTCATTATCCTAAACTTGACTAAATTCATTGTAAGCTTCATCTTTTCCTCCTTAAAAATTTCACCCTGCTGCAAAAGAAACTCCATTTTTAGACCTAAGTTTGCCCCATTTCATCCCTTCCCTGACACCCTCATTCATCATCTTTTCACCTTTCCTAGCACCCCCTTTATTCCTCATTTTCTCTTAAGAAGGCTTGGGAACCATATAAAATCCTTTTGTTTGATTCAAATTGACTTATTAAGCCTATCGAACCCTCAAAACATTATAAAAACTCTATTTTTATAATAATAAAAAAAACCCACTTTATGAAGCAAGCCCATTTAAAAGCCCTTTTTGACCCAGAGCCCCAGCCCTTTTCCATATATAAGCAAGGGCCGCGACCACTCGATAATCCCTTAACCATTTTATTCCTCAAACCCTGGTCTTATCTATATGCCCCCGCATTGTACTTTAACCCCTTTCTCCATTTTCTCACCCCGCCACTGCTTTTTCTCCAAAATCAATCTGAATCATTGATCGGGTTCAATCCAATGGTTATCATACTCCCGCCTCTCATATATCCTCCTGGCCCCTTATCAAACCTTATCAAACCTAAGAGAAATTCTAAGAGACCCTTATCAAACCTTGAAGAAATCAGCTAGTAATCCATAGAGTAGACTCGGTTTGTTTCACCACCTTAGCTAAGTGTTGAATCAGGTATAGGACACTCTCACAACCATAGAACTACAAAAAAATCAGAAAACCCAAAGAATTTCAGATTGTTTTTCAAATAAACCATTGGTGGTGGACCATAAAACATTTTACCTTCAGAAAAGCTAAAAATTTCCACCTAGCGACTCCACTAGCCCCAGTAGGCCTATTACTCCTCTAGATCTCCATATTTCCCTAGGATTGTGTTAACCAACCCTGAGGAAGTTTAGAAACATAGTCCCCTATTATAGAAATCACTGTGAGAGGAAAATTTTGAAAAACAGTCCTAAAAACCTCAACCTCTCTAAATTTTGGAAACTGAACTCTGGCTTCACATAGGGTCAATACTAGATCCCATCCAGATCATAATCCTCGTACCATAGTTGATAATCCAGAAAGGATTTTGTGGCAAAATTCCAGGTCCGGAAAATAAACTACTAATAGGACCATCCCAAGAACAAGATCTGTCCCTGAAAATCTCACAGTCTTGAAAGATCCTCACTTTAACTTACCTCACACAAAGAACCTATTTAGAAATAAGTCTCAAAGTGATTTAAACCAAGCTGATTTTGAAACCACGGATTTGCAACAGAGTTTTAGCAGAGAATCCTCACCTTCTACTCCACTTGATTCTCAGCTTCTCCATCATTTCAACTCCTTCCATAACAGATCTACTCATCATCAGCTTGCTGGCCCAAGTGTTTCTTCCACTCCTGTACACACATACATTGTTCAAAGCACTCCAGTTCAGCCCACTTTCCCTCTTGTAAATCCACCTCTTGTAAATCCCCCATTATTTCCAATCATGGCAGCATGGTATGCTCCACTAGTGTTACCGCAACCTCTGGTTCCCATACCCAATGATTATCAATCCAAAATTCCCCATTTCACTGGAAATGAACCTACTACTGCTCAGCAGCATGAAGACAAGATGGATGATGCTTTTTATTATATGGAAATAGAAGAAGAGAACATTAAGATGATAATTTTTGCTCAAATTTTAGGAGGAGAAGCCAAAAAATGGTTCAAAGGGTTAACTCCTCACAGCATAAATGATCTCCCTTATTTATATCAAACATTCACAAACAAATGGGAAATTAAAAATAACCCTCTCCAAATACTGTCAGACTATAATAACCTCAAGAGAAATACTGGGAAAGTGTCCAAGATTATTGCACTAGTTTCAATAGTGTGTATAATGCACTTCCCTCAAACATGAAACCTCCACTAGGTCTAGCCTTAGCTAAATTTCTAGAAGGCTTTGATCCATAAATGGCCTACCAGCTAAGAGAAAGAGACCCCTTGACTTTAGAAGATATGCAGAGGGGAGCCTTAAGTGTGGAAGCAAATCTGATTGAGAAAAGAGCTAGGTTAAAAGCAGAGAAAAGAGTTACATACAGGGATGATACAATGGAATCAACCTCATCATCGGATACTAAAATTGATAACTTAGTGAAGGTAATGGAGAGGATGCTTGGAAAGATAAATCTGAATGATAGAGTGTCTCCTAGAGAGAATAAAACCAATCCCCAAAACAGAAATAGGAATCCAAATATCAGAAGAGATCCTAATCAAGATAGGAAAAGAGATAATGACCAACAAATTAGGCCCCCCTTCCAACAAAATTATGTAGATCAAGAAGAAGAAAGTGAAATTGAAAGGTTGGAAGAAAATCATGTAAACCTGATAGGATCTAACAGTGAGACAGATGTTTTTATCACTAAAGAAGAACAAGGTTTCTTCTCCTCAGAACAAATTGAAAAAAACCATGAGGATTCTGAAGATTACAGATTGGAGTTTGAAAATGCAATCATGGAGGTACACAAACTATATAATATTAGGAGAAAATGGAATCTAGAGATTTCCAATGACAAAAAAACTAGTACTATTGTTAGAAAAACTTCAGAAAATCAACCTAAGAAGACAGCAAGTAACACCAACACTATGGCCAAGAAAACTTATCTAAATAAAGACAAAAATAGTCAGCAAAGTGTTGAACAAAGCTGCCCTAGTACTTCTGCTAGTGGCCCTAACAAATCTGTCCCAAATAACAGTCCAAATAAAGTTCAGCAAATCAAAATTGCTGAAAGAGTTGTAAATGACAAAACAGATGTAAATATGTCAAGAACAATAGCTCCTTTCAGCCTTGAAGGGGAAATTGCCAAGATCAAAATCACCATACCCTTAGCTGAACTAGTAACTCAGGATGTATATAAAAATCAAGTTTTGAAAGCTTTGAATATAGGCAGTGACACTAATACTTTAAACTTGACAGATGATAAATCATAATTATTATTTGGTCCTGAAGTTGAAGGAAAATACCAAGAAGGGGCTATCCCTCCCTTCTATGTTAGCCTGAATATACATAACAAAATCTTGCACAATGCCATGCTAGACTCAGGTGTTTCTCACAATCTTATGCCCAAAGTAGTAATTGAAAGCCTAGGCTTAGAAATTACTAAACCATATAAAGACATGTATTCCTTTGATTCAAGCAGGGTCAAATTCTTAGGCCTAATTAAATATTTGTGTGTCAATTTGGCACAAATTCCTGCTAAAGGTCTAGTTATGGACATAGTAGTAGCTGACATTCCCCCTAAGTATTGCATGCTTCTATCTAGATCATGGGGAGCCAAACTTCAAGGGAGCCTTCAAATGGACATGTCCTATGCCATCATCCCAGTTTTTAATCAAACCAGAAGACTATACAGGGAGTCCCATATGAAATACATGGTGAGTAACATAGATAGACCAAAAAATACTCATGTTTACTCCGTTCATTTAGATTTGGATTCCTTTATCTTATATAATGAAGATGAAATCAACCAAAAAGAAAAAGAAAACAAAGAATAATTTAGTCCAACAGAACAGTGAAATATGTTATCAACTCAAGCATAAAATGGTTCAAACTTTAACACCTTTCAATAGCAGAAAGGAAATGAAAATGAGACGGAAACACTATGGGAACAAAGCTTTGATGGCTCTTGTAGCAAAACAAGTTCCGGAGCTGGTGTATGGATACATAATACAAATCAAGGACACTCTTATAAACTTGATTTCCAATGCACCAATAATATTGCAGAATATGAAGCTCTCCTACTTGGCCTACATTTGCTCAAAGATTTAGGAGCTAAGAAAATATCAGTTCAAGGAGATTCTGAGCTAATCATTAGACAAATTAAAGGGGAGTATTTAGCCAAGAACCCAAAACTCAGATAATATAGAAATGTTGCCCTTGATCTCCTAAAAACCTTTGAAAAATATGAACTCATTTTCATCCCAAGAGCTCAAAATCATCTAGAAAATGAGCTTGCCTTTGTTGCTAGTAATTTCCAAATACCACAGATAAACGAACATTTTAATATAAAGGTAAAAAACAGGCCTGTGATACCTGACAATGAAGATTATTGGAAAGTGTTTGAAGGAGACAAACACATAGATGATTTTCTACAATTAAAAAATGACTTTTCCATACCAACATCAAATATTAACCATGAGGAAAATTGTTTAGAAAAGGAACAAATCCCTAAAACAATGTTGTCCTTTTCTGCTGATATAAACCATTTTGAACATCCTTTTAGAACAGAAATAGTTGATAATACAGACCAAAAAGACCTGGAAGTTTTACAATGTAAAAATGGTACAATTCCAAGAGGTCTTACACCATTAGAGCAGCTTTTTTATTTTAATGATGTAGCCAAAGAACCAAGAATGAAGCCTATAGAAACAAACATAGAAGAACATAACATAGGCAGCCTAGCAGAACCCAAAATGATCAAGCTATCCAGCACTCTCCCAGCTCATATCAAACAGCAATACATAGAACTTTTCAAATAATTTAGAGATGTGTTTGCATGGGGATACAAGAATCTAAAATCATATGATACCAGCATCATTCAACACAAAATTCCTCTTAAGGAAAATCAGAAACCTTTCAAACAAAAACTCAGAAGGATAAACCCTGTTTTATTGCTTTTGGTTGAGAAAGAGATTAATAAAATGTATGATGCTGGGATCATAGTTCCCCTCAGATATTCAGAATGGGTTTCCAACTTAGTATCTGTCAGGAAAAAGACTGGGGAGATCAGGCTCTGCATTGATTTCAGAAATCTAAATAGATCCTCCCTTAAAGATAACTATCCATTGCCAAAAATGGATCATATACTTCAAAGGGTGGTTGGGTCTAAAATAATTTCACTGTTGTATGGGTTCTCTGGTTACAATCAGGTGTTAGAACTCCCAAGTGATCAACATAAAACTACTTTTACTACACCTTGGGGTACATTCATGTATGTCAAAATTCCATTTGGTTTAATGAATGTAGAGGCCACCTTCCAAAGGGCCATGGATATAGCCTTCTCAGAAGATATAGGCTATTTTACAATCATTTACCTTGATGACATTACTGTTTTCTCTAAAACTGATGAAGAACACTTGATTCATTTAAGAAAATTTTTTGAGAAATGTAGGAAATATGCTTATCTTTGAATCCCAAAAAGACACTCTTTGGTCTCCAAGAGGGAAAACTTCTTGGTCACATAATCTCTGAAGAGGGAATCAAAGTAGACCCTAAAAGGATTGATGGCATATTGAAAATCATCCATCCTATAAATCTCAAAGAATTACAATCTTTCATTGGGAAGATAAAATTTTTAAGGAGATTCATCTCCAACCTTGCTGAGCTATTGAGAAATATCACAAACATGCTAAAGAAAGAGATAGGTGTTAAATGGACAATACAAGCTAAACATTCATTTGAACTATTGAAAAAATCTCTTACTCAAACACAGGTTCTTATCAGTCCTGATTTCACCAAAGATTTCTACATCTTTTCTTTCGCATTTGAACATACAATAGTTGCAGTATTACTACAAAAGAACACTATGGGGCAAGAACAACCAATATCCTTTTTTAGTAGGGCCTTAAGAGATGCTCCACTCAAATATAACATCATGGAGAAACAAGCCTTAGCCTTGGTAAAAGCATTGAAAGACTTTAGAGTTTATATTTTGCATTCTCATATCATTGTTTTTATTCCACACATAGTTGTCAAGGATATTCTAAATCAACACCCTGATGGAAAAAGAAGAAAATGGATTTCTGTTATTTTAGAATATGACTTAGAAATCAGGCCCACCAAACTAATCAAAGGGTAGGGATTAGAAAAACTCATGGCTAAGTCAAAATTCCAAGCACTAGATATGAATATGGTTGATATTTTGGAAGAAACAGAGGAATTCACAGCTCCATTTATTGAAGAAAATTTTGTAAATTCACCTTGGTATTTTGATATCATATATGTGCTACTTTATCTGAATACCCCTCCTTCTCTACCTAAAACTAAAGCTAGATTTTTGAATCAGAAGGCTTTAAATTATTGCATATTAGATGGGGTTTTATATTGGAAAAATATTGTTGGTATATTGCTTAAATGTTTTCCTGAAATTGATGCAGGAAAAATCATGCATGAACTGCATGATGGAGATTGTGGAGGACATCTTTACTGGAAGACTACAGTAAATAAAATCCTCATATATGGTTACTATTGGCCCACCCTTTTCCCAGATACTCAGACGCTTGTCATGTCTTGCCATAAGTGTCAATTTTTTTATGGCAAGAGAAAACTCCTACCTTTGCCTTTACATCCCATCAGTGTTGAAGCTCCCTTTCAACAATGGGGCTTGGACTTCATTGGGGAAATTCACCCATCTTCTTCAGCTCAACATAAGTGGATCCTCACTGTCACTGATTATTTCACCAAGTGGATAGAAGCCATACCTTCTAGGAATGCTACTGACTCTGTCATTATCAAGTTCCTTGAAACCAACATACTATCCAGATTTGGTTGTCCTAGGAAAATTTTCACAGACAATGCTACTACCTTCAAGTCTAAAAGAATGGTTGACTTCTGCTACAAATACCATATCACCTTGGGTCATTCCACTGCCTACTATCCTCAAGGAAATGGATTAGATGAATCCTCCAATAAAAGCCTTGTCAATATTATCAAAAAATTGTTGGAGTAGAATCAAAAATCATGGCATAGTAAGTTTATTCATGCTTTATGGACTGATAGATAACCACTAAGAAGTCAATAAATATGTCCCCCTATCAGCTGGTATATGGCATGGATGCAGTCTTCCCAACATCTTTAGGAGTTCCTGTCATAAAATTCCTTCAAGAAGTACAAACTGAAGAAAATGATATGCAGAGAAGGATCAATCAGACCATTCATTTACAGCAGTCCAGAGAGGAAGTGTACAAGAGAACACAAACAGTCCAAGAGAGTATCAAGAAATTATTTGACAAGAGGACTAAAGAAAATGATTTCCAAGTTGGAAATATAGTTCTAAAGTGGGATTCTAGAAGGGAAGAAAAGGGAAAACATGGAAAATTTGAGAATTTGTGGAAAGGGCCCTATATCATTCATTCTATAAGGGGTCATAATGCATTCTTTCTGCAAGAGCTGAATTGAGAATACTTTTTTGGAGGTCCTGTCATTGGCAAGATGCTCAAGCATTACTTCTGTCAAGAATCCTAGTTTCAAAGTTTTTATTCATTTTACATAACCCAGTTGAAAACAAATCATAGGAAAATACAAAAAACAATAAAAGAAAAGAAAAGAAAAAGAGGGCAGATTAAAAGAAGAAAGGTATAGCGCCATACTTAAAAAGAAAAGAAGAATCTGAAAGTGTGCAAGCTTAAATGCCACTACTAAAGGAAAAAATGCTATTTAGTCATACAGCCTAATCATGACTAGATAGAATTCAATTTACTGCTGATAGGTTAGTGAAGAAGATTTGCCAAACTGTTTAATCTTGGCTTATCAGTAGAATAGATTAGGATAGAAAATAAATGGTTCTAACAAGCTCAAAACTTGAACCAAAGAAAGAAAGAAGAATGTTCATAATTTTCAGATCTTAAGCCTTCACAGTTTTGTTTTTAATTTTCTACAAATAAAGTCTATGTGCAGCTTGTACATACAGCCATAGGCACCATAGAAAATTAGACTATTTCACCCCGATTTGACTATGCTTTTTATTTATGTTTTAGAATATAGAGAATGCAGATCCGTCAAACAATTTAATCTTGACAAATTGTAGATTAGGTAGAAAATTTTTGAGTTCAACTGTTTAATCTGAACTCATGGAAGAAATAAGAGTAGCAATAGAGTAGTTTTTGCTTTCAAGAAAGAATAAAATGTTGATGTCAAAAGATTTTTCCAGTTCAAGTTCACTCAAAAATAAGAAAAAATGATAGGATAAGTAGGATTGGGTAGATAGATATGTTGTTTGAAGAAATTACAGATTACAGATTAATTTAAATTGTCAAAAAACAAAGAAAGATCAGTAAAAGGAAAAGAAGGAGTTTGCCCAATGGGTAAGACATTGAACTACTGAAACCCAGAAGATTAATCTGAGGTTCTGGGCACCTTGAAAGATAGTTGCCCTCCCCAAGTGGAGCCACTGTTAATCATCAATAATTGTGCTAATATCCTAAGGATGACTAAATTGAAAAACCTATATTTCTAGAAACAATATTTCAAGAAACATTGTGAGTTCTAGAAATCTCAATACATTCATTATCCTAAACTTGACTAAATTCATTGTAAGCTTCATCTTTGCCTCCTTAAAAAGTTCACCCTGCTGCAAAAGAAACTCCATTTTTAGACCTAAGTTTGCCCCATTTCATCCCTTCCCTGACACCCTCATTCATCATCTTTTCACCTTTCCTAGCACCCCCTTTATTCCTCATTTTCTCTTAAGAAGGCTTGGGAACCATACAAAATCCTTTTGTTTGGTTCAAATTGACTTATTAAGCCTATCAGACCCTCAAAACATTATAAAAACTCTGTTTTTATTTTTTATTTTTTTAAAAACCCACTTTATGAAGCAGGCCCGTTTAAAAGCCCTTTTTGACCCAAAGCCCCAGCCCTTTTCCATATATAAGCAAGGGCTGCAACCACCCGCTAATCCCTTAACCCCTTTATTCCTCAAACCCTGGTCCTATCTATATGCCCCCGCATTGTACTCTAACCCCTTTCTCCATTTTCTCACCCCACCACTGCTTTTTCTTCGAAATCAATCTGAACCATTGATCAGGCTCGATCCAATGATTATCATACTCCCACCTCTCATATATCCTCCTAGCCCCACCTTCCACCCACGAAACCATCTCCCAATCCCTATCCTCCACCTGTACTCCACTACCGAAGTTGCACCCCACCTTCAGGCTCCACCCGCACCGTCGATCTCACTCCTTGAGATCTGACGGTGGAAATCGCATATCACGCAAATTTTAATGCCGATGTTTAAATGGCCTTTGTCCGCGGGAAATAGGAGGTATTGGCCTGGACGTGTGGCGATCTATGAATGGTATCGCGTCCATTTGGGCCTTTACCGCTTACCACCAATAACTCACGCGATAAACCACCATGTTTTTCACCAAAACTGCATTCAGCCTCTGCCACCAAATTTCAAATTTCTTCGCATCCTCACCTGGTTCCGCATACGAAACCTTGCCCCTACTCCTCCTCCTCCTCTGTGCATCATTCCTAACCCTCAGAACCCTGAAACGCAGTTTCAAATCCACAAAAGTGTAGGTTTTAAAATTAATTGTTTTTGTTTGATTGCAGGTTTAATGGTGGACAAAGGCCGAAATGCCCTCCCACAGTCAAATATCAAAGGCAAAGGGCTAAGGATGATGATCCAGAGGCCAAAGTAATGAAGAGATGGGAGACTCAGGGTTGTCATTTAATATTTAAACCAATACCTCATGATCATTGGTTAAAATTAACGAAACCCTCCAGCTTTGAATGAAGACACCTGTACATTGAAGATCAAAGGAAGAAAAACAGAGATTAAAGGATTAAATGAAGTTAAAGGATGGAAACACAGTTAAAGACAGATGAACAAAATTTTAAAGGAATCCGAAAGGTTTCAAAGACAACATGATAAATTATAAAGGCCAAAAGTAGAATTAAGCCTTGAAGCACAGTTTAATGGTAAAATTAAGAAAGCTTAGGCTAAGAGCAGCCTCGAAAACATCAACAAAGAGCAGTTACTCACTCGGAATATATAATGGCCACCTATAGCCTACTTTCTACCTACAGAGACAAATTAGTAGTTATTACATAGATAGAAGATATTTTAAATTGTCAAGGCAGTTAATGTAAAGATAAAGATAGGCCTCAAAGTCAAACTTTTCACCTATATTTCCTTAAGAAGTTAAGATAGAGTTATTAAATAAAGAAGTACTGCACACATGTTCCCGCCTTATGCCTTGCATGGTTTTCAAGGTCAGGAATTCATTTACTCTGTAATTAATCACACTTGAACCCTAGATCAGCTCCGCCTCCTCATTTGCAGCATAAATACTGCATTCGAGCTCATTGTATGGGGGCATTTGATGACTCTTTGAAGTAATACATAGCTCTGCTGAAATTGAAAGGAAACTGAGGTTCTGGAACCTGTGGATGTTTTTAACATGTTTGTTGATGGAGAAAGCTCTGTCATTGGATCCCTGAGCATGGTTGTTGGTGATGTATTCTAATATGTTAATGTATTTTCCTGTTTTCCATTCTGTTTCATCATTTCTTACTACAGTAGAGTAAAAAGTTTAAGCTAAGAAATGTCTCCTAGAAGCACCTTAGACCTGTTTACTCTCCATTGTTTTATGTTTTCCTCTGCTGAGGCATTCTAGAGAATTCTTAATTGCTCCCTTGAAACCTTATGCTTGTTTATTTCAGAAATAGTTCAAACAGTTGGTCTCAAGAATGATTTATGGTTTTCCCTGCTTACTTGCTGCAACTTGAAAACTATTTCTGAAGTCTCCCTTTAAAGTACTATTGTTTACAGTCTTCCAAATAGGTTTGTTTTGATCATACCCTTTGTTCTTGCTGAGATAATTGTTTTGAAGGTCTTTATAATTGTAATCAAAGATGTCTAGGAGTTCCCTCTTCAATGATACAGTTATTTGTGAATCTTTATGTTTTCTAAATTCCTTGAAGGTGAAATATTTGGATGAAATAGAGCATTCCTCGACTCCTAGATTTCATTTAAAAAATTTGTCTTACAATTATTATTTTTTGAAGTGTGGTTTCTAGAATTTATGGTTAGCCCTGTCTATGGAATGCCTCTTCATGTTCTGATAATGTTTTAAGTCCCTTTGTTGAAGAGTAAATATAATTAAGGATTCTTAATTACCCTTAGTTCTACATTTCATTCTAAACCTTTGATGTCCATTTCATTTCACCTGAAAGACTTTGTAGATCCACTGCCCAAGTTAGATTTTCCCTTTGATACCCCTGATCCCTTTACAAACTTGTTACAACTTCCCCTTGACTCCATTGCCCAATGACTTAGAGATTTCCCTTTTCTATCTATGCTGCCTAGATCATCATGTCCAACCAAACAAATCAAACAAATCCAAGCTTCATAACTAGCCTAAAATCAACCTTGAAAATCAAACAAGCTCACATCATTGCAAATAATTGAGAGATCCCTGTCTGAGACTAGGAAGACTAGGTCCTAGAGCTCTAAAGACTAGTTTTGATGTTGCCTTGTCACTTGGTATGTTAATCTGCCAAATCACAGGACTACAATAGGGATGAAAAGAAAATCTATGTTTTATAACCTCCCATATTGGGAGCATCTTAATATTACCCACTTATTAGATCCCATGCATATATTTAAAAATGTTTCATCTTCTTTATGGAGGCACATATCATTGAAACAAAGTGACACATTAGTTGTTAGGAAATATCTTATTACTTCAAAAACTAAAAAGAAAAATTGGCCAAGACGATTAGAAAGTATAGGATCAGAGGCAGCTCATCACTCTAATTGGTATTTCAATTAAGATGATGTCCCATGGATTTAAAAAAAAATATGATCTTTCTTTGGCAAATGAATTTATAATGGGTGTGAGGGTGTTATCTTCATATGGGTCTTCACTACGGTGTTGCTTCACCATGGATGACCATTTATCGGGGTTGAAATCGCATGACCATTTGAATCTTCTAAGAGTACGTATAATGTCAAAAGCATGATTTTATTATTTGTTATATTAATAAATTTCATCCCGTGTAGGCATCATAAAACATAACTAATTTTGTATATTATTGCATGTGTTTATAACTTTGTAGTGTCATTATCCTTTGTTCGTGCGTGGGTGTGTGAAACATGACTTCCCCCAAGACCTAGGATGTGCCATATCTTGATTATCTGCATTTGTATGTTGGATCACATCAAATGAGATTCATGTGTCTAGCATTCCATGGTGGCGTCAAGAGATAGTTGAGATTGTTTGTATGTTTGAGAAGGAACTACCGACGAGTTTCATGGACTTGCAGGTTCACCTTCTAATCCACCTAGTAGATGAGGTTGAATTAGTTGGGGTGGTTTCTTATCGTTGTATGTTCTTCTTAGAGAGGTACATGAAGAAATTGAAAGGTTTTGTTCGAAAAAGGGAAAAACCCGAGGGGTCTACGGCAGAGGGGTACATATCGTATGAGTCTTTATATTATGCAAGTGAGTACATCAAACAGATCGACAATAGACTAGGTGTTGTGATTTGGTACGATGAAAGGGATGAGGACAAAAGCAAAGGGGAGCTTCTCCAAACGAATGGAAAAAGGTGCTTGCTAAAGAGTAAGTGACTTATAATTTTTCAAATTTACAAAAAGTAAATATTCACATTGAACTTCGATATAATGTATATTTTGATCTCATATGTACTATATGTCGGTTTTATTTAATCAAAAAATGCAGAAATTGAAGAAATCAATAAATTCGTTCTTTACAATCCAAAGTGACACAAGCGTGGGTCGCATTGTACGAAGAAAAGAGAATGAAATGGGATAGTGACAGGAAAGAATTCAGATGATTGAATGGTAGAAGTGTGCCTTATCCTAATCATATAAATAAAATATGCCAATTATATGCCCCAACATTTGGGTTGTTGACCAAGTCGGAGAGAAACACGGTGCAACTGGTTGTTACCCGCGTGCTAAAGAGGATACGCTAAATATAGAGATTGGGTGCGGCAACTCGGTAATAATATATTTATGTACATTTTAAACTTAATAATGCACCTTTGAAAAATAACATCTATATTTCATATTTTAACAGTTGGGTTATTATAAAACACATGACACTATGATTTTTTAACTTTTTTATAAGTGCATTTTTTCCCATCTATGTGGGCATATGGACACCATTTTCAGACAAAAAATGCCGATGATGGACACATGACACAAGACTGTGGAGTGGAAGTCGATTTCGATCAACCTAGTCGAGATAGCCATCGTTATCAAAACCTAGTACGAGGGACGTTAAGTTACGTCAGAAAGATACAAGAAATCATTGAAGTGAACTTCTCTTCTTTCCAATGTTTTATTTGTAGGTGCAAGTGGTATGTATAATGTAAAGGAAGATTTTGATAGTAGGCTGATATGTATCAACTGTAGAAAGATGTGGGATGAAGCTAAGGAGCCTTATGTTTTCCCCAAACACTGCAACCAGATGTTTTTTTACCCGGATGTGTTGGATAGGGATCATTGGTTCGTATTGAGACATGACCCTAGATCAAAACATATTTTTTAGAACAATAATGTTATCATGCCAAGCGAGCTGGAAGATAATGAGGGTGATCATGAGAATAGAAAGTGATATGGTACATGTGTTATTTCATCATTTATACTATTTAAGATGGGTTTTTATCAAGAAGAGGACTTAACCTAATAACTAAGACTATTTTTTTCGAAACATTATAATATGTATTTTGATTTAATTGGTTTGCATTGTGTTAATGTTAAAATCATTTCACTTGATAATTTGCAATTAGGTTGATCTCAAAAATAATGCATAGTATCAAGTTGTTTTTTTTACTGTCAATTCCTAAAATAATACAACTACTTGATTGCTTTAAATGTGTGTGAATGATCCCCAGATGTGGGTGATTAGACTCGCCTTGTTGGAAGGCCACATGGCCTCTCCGCTGTCATGCAGCTAGCCTCACCACAAGGCTGCACTTGCCTCAAGCGTGAGAGCCATAAATATGCTACGCTAGTTGACCGCCTCATTCACTCCTAGGCATTCATTTTGGTACACTGTGCATTCAATATTGCCTCATCCACAACACAAAGTTCACTAGATTTTTATGGGAAATGGAGTCATCTCCACCCCACATTCTTCTTGTGCCTCCCTCTGTTTCTCTCTCAAGCTTGCTCTGCAATCTCCTGCTCTCTGCTCTCCTTGCCACTTCTATGCTTCTACCCTTCACGTTGTCGTTCATCCACCCATTTTTCATATGTTTCACGTTGCTGCTCATCCGTCCACTGCACATCCACCTCCCTCTGCTCATTTTTTCCCTCCTCTGCATCCCTAGTATTCCACTGAAGTTATGCCTCGCCTCCATTGTATGCGCTGTCCCAGGGGAGGTGCTATATGTTCTCCCTCTCACCCTCCAATTCCAGTCATGGTGGAGCGCAATGTGGCCTTCTTGGTGGTCATGGACATGCTGGAGGTCTCTTACCCCCAGCTCCTTTCTACCCATCTCTCAATTCGAATTCTGCAGGCTCAGCAAAGCAATTCCAGCTTTGTTTCTAGGAATAGGCCGAAAAATTCCACTCTCTCTCGCTCATCCTTCCCGTTGCCCAGGAATTAGTGGCTCTTCCTGTCAAAAGCATGGAGGAAACCTATGATAGTGGGGGTAGTAGCTCTGTTGAAGGTGCCAGGCAACCTGACAATGCAGAAGACATAGGCGCACGCTCCACCTCCACTCTAGGGCTGGCTCCTCAACCCTCCAATAAGGAGGAAGCCCTCTCTAATTATGGGTACTACATTGTGGAAGCACCTCCTTGTATGCAACACCAAGATGAAAAGGACCAGCGTCAGTAGCGTCATGGCTCCTCTTTCTCCAGTATTTTCATGCCTTGCTAGAGTTTCTATGCTTACTTTTCTTCTGCACTGCAAAATTGCTTTTTTGGATTTTCTATTGATAGTTGGTTTCCCCATTAGGGGTAGCTCTTTCTATGATTTGTGTAACTCCCTATGGGTTGGTTTCCCCCCAAGGGGCAACCCCATTTTTGAATTTTTGAATTATCTTTTTCCAACCGGGGTTGGCTAATTCAACAACCCCGGTCACGAAGCTTGAATGTACTATTTTGTACCATATAATAGAAATTAGTCTTATGCAGATAATAATAATAAAAATGTGTGTGAATGATATCTTCAAAATTGAAAAAAAATGTATTAATGTATATTGTTATTTTTGGTATGTAAGATCATAATAAAATAATGATAATTATAAACATGAATTTATTTGAATTATTTTTTAAACTTTATTATGTTACAAAAATTCATATTATTCTAGATTTATTATTTTACAATTATTTATATTCGTACAAATTTACAATTTTACAATTATTGTAATTTAACAATATTTACTCTCGGATGTGGGTGTACAGCCAGTGAATTAAAATGATGGGACAAGGGTCTGGCGAGGTGGGTCGACACCTGCCCACCCAGAACTTGATGGATATTTGGATATCGTTCGGCTGATCTTAGCATTTACGATCTACAGATCTCCTCGGCATTGATACAAGAGGTTCTGGTTTTCACCTCATGCTCTCTGTGATGTTAATTGCCTTCGCATGCTTCAGCATGCTGGAGCCTTCGGCCCTCATCAATGCATCTACTCGGATGGGGAACTCTCGAGGCGGGAGATGGAAGGTTAAAGGGGAGGGAGGCATTGTGCCTCTTGTGCAGCTGCTTCAGTCGCTTTGAGCCTTCCTATACCTGGTCTCTGGTCACATTTCTGCCTTCAATCGACTCTGTGTTGGCTTTAACAGGCCCGGGGTCTCTCGCTATCTGGAAGAGGAGGTTCCTTTAAAGTTGCGCTCTGGTCATATTGATTCGCTGCTTCCGCCAGACCCTGGGCATCTCGTTTGGGCCTCCGGCCTCCTCTTGCATTGCTTTTTCACGGCCATAGCTACTGTTTGGTTCCAATTCGGTTCCCCTATGCCTCGTCTGCGACATAGAATGCAGAGTCGCAGAGGCGGCACCAGCAGCCAACCTTCGCATGTGCAGTACATCCCTTCTTCTGTCTCCCCTTCTCTGTCCAGTGGTTTAATGGCCGGCCATTACCCTCGCACCCGCAGTGGGAGAGGGCGCCTCCTTGACTCTCGCCTTAGTTTGGGATCCCCTGCTCGCCGCCCTCCGGCTTCCTCGCTTCCTCCCACCACAGGCTCTGCGAGCTTCAATTTCAACAGTGCTCTGCTTCGTCCAAGAATCACTACCATTTTCACTGTGGTCTTCCATGAGGAAGCCCAACGGGGGGAGGCTAGCGATCTTTCAGCGGGTCTTGATGTGAACTATGCCCATAATTCGAACATCCCAACGAGGGCTGGCAGCACGGTGATGCAGGCTTCGGAGGACTAGGCTCGTAGCATTCCTGAAGTCGAGATGGCTCCTGCTGATCCTGGCCCCTCAGTTTCTGAAGACGCTCTGGCCAGGGATATGCTCTCTTCAGGTTTTGTGTCGGATTGTTGAGGAACCCACAGATGATTAGTTTAGTATCTTTGATGTTTTCTCTTTAATTGCAGCCCATAGAAAGGGGTTTGTTACTGTGCAAATTGATATTTGGAATTTTGGCTTTTTGTACTGTTTGGGAGCCATGCAAACTATGCATCTTCAGAAAGATCTCATCATGTTCCCCTACGTGGGTTTTGACAATTCTCTATAGACTGGTTTCCCGGTTAATGGGCAGTCTCTTTCTGTGTTTTCTCATGATCATTCTGCCTTCTTCCAGGGCAGTAGTCTCGACAACGGTCACGATGTAATTATATTTCCTTGTTAATAGATCGATCTTATTTAGAAAAAAAAAATTTAACAATATTTACGGTATACATTTTACTTACGGTACTTATGGTTCAAAATTGAAAATTAATTTACAAATTTACAAATTTTACAATTTTAATAAATTTAATCATGACAATACATACAATTACAATTACAATTTTACAAATATTTTACATACAATTATAATTAAAATTACAATTACAATTTTACAATTTTACAAATATTTTACACAAAATTACAAATACAATTACAATTTTACAAATATTTTACGTACAATTACAATTTTACAATTTTACATACAATTACAATTACAATCACGATGCATACAATTACAATTACAATTTTACAATTTTACAAATTTTACAATTTTAATAAAATTGAATCATGACAACACATACAATTACAATTACAATTTCACAGATATTTTACATACAATTACAATTACAATTACAATTTTACATACAATTTCAATTGAAATTACAATTACAATCACTATACATACAATTACACAATTTTACAATTACCAATACATAATATTTAATAAATTTCATGGTTTAATATTAAAAATAAACATCGCGATCATGATAACTATCGTACAAACATCATATTCTAAAATACATATTCAAGTTCGCTAAGATCATATAATCATCGTGAGCATGATCATCTAACAAAACACAAGCATTGTATAACAACATCACAACACAAACATCAAATATACATCTCATGTCAAATAACGGCTATCACATACACATCTATCTGCAAGCACATTAAATGAACATATCTAACATGACCTGATAATATACATAACATGATGAACACCAACATGTAAATTAAGTACATCAACATGAACATAAAATGCATGCACCATATATATATAACTGTATAATGTCCAAAATATACAACTATAATGTAACTGCATATAAATGTCAAATACCTGGTGGTACTACATCAATACTAGTACTAGTCGAGGCCTGCTCAGTCGATGGTGCAGCCTCATGCTCAGACGGATGACATGCCTGCTTCGGAGGTGCATGTTGATCAGATGGTCACAGTCTGCTCAAGAACTACCTGTTGATGAGTCGTCGATGGTGCAGCCTGCTCAGTGGATGGTGCGGCCTACTCAGATGGACCTACCTGCTTAGGAACTGCCTGTTGATGAACCATCGATGGTGCAGCCTACTCAGTGGATGGTGCAGCTTGCTCAGATGGACCTGCCTGCTCAGGATCAGGTTCCTGCTTAGTCGATGGTCGTTTCTGCTCAGGACTAGGTGCCTGCTGAGATGGTGCAAACTGCTCAGAAGAAGCCTATTGATCAAGACTCGATGCTGGCTTCTCATGATCTCCGGTGCGAGGTGAAGGAGGAGGAGGTGGAGTACTAGACTGATGATCCCTCCCCTTGTGATTGTGATCATCAGATGAGTTGCTTTGTTGTGCATCTCCACGACACCTATCCCTCCTAGCTACTAGTACTCTAGAAGCTCCAACGATATGACACATAAGGGTCATCATATCCTAGGGCATGTCTCTCCAGAGCTCTGTGAGCCTACAATCAGCCTGGATCTCTCTAATTGTAGCAGGGCGAACTCCCTCATCAACCAGCAGTCAACACAATCGGTCGCCCAACTCCATTCTGAATCGGGTGTCCGCCCTCCACCACAACCCCGCGGGTATCTACACCTAAGGATCAAGTTTGTCACCCTAATCCACCGCCTCCGCCATCTCCTCATCATGGTGTACACTCGGATCATCCAGTTGAGGTGGAATCATGTCCCCAACGAATGTGTCAATATCTACAAAATATATAGTACACAACAACAATTAGACAATTCCATTAAACAATTTAATAAAACAACTTAAAGAACGTGTTAGAATAAATTTTATTCTAAATAATTAATTAAGACAATAAAATGAAACTTTATTAATTTAAAGAAAACACTAATATTACCTCTTGCATCTGGTGGCTCATCTTTGTGAAGAGTATGTTGGTACACCCTCGCTAATCCAAACCAGCGTACAGACACGGCACTATCATGAACGAGTGATCATCAGCACTGGCTAGCAACTCTAGTGCATCAGTAGATATCCTGGCTAGAAAGTCGGACAGGGCCCTCTTGGGCATCATCTAGCCCCACATCTGCATCTGTACATGCAACATCACCCTATGAGGCTACCGAACAAAAGTAGGCCTCGTCTCTGGAAACCTCTCAAAAAATAAACAAAATAACTCTGAAGAAAAAGGGAAGTTCAACCTCCCACATGCCTGAGAACGACATCTATCTAATGTTGTACAAAACTACCGCAGAAAAATCGCAGACCATCTCACAATTCATAGCATCTGGAATAAAGAATCAACATAAAATAAAAGCAGGCAACTAATGTGCTTCCTCTCACTAATATAGTTTTCAATGGTCGTCAGTAGTAGTGAGAGGCACCTCGCCTCCTCTGGACCAAATGAAGAAATGTGTAACTGATCACCGGACAGCTGAAAATTTGCAGGAGAAACTATATCATCCCTAATGTATCTCTGGGAGTACGCCAATTGACTACCTGCTACATAACCAACTAGGACATCTGGGAACTGGGGAAAATCCTGCCCTCTCCTAGATAGGCTAGTAGTAAAATATATTTCCTCGTTAGTTGGTTCGTACCACTGGCCAAGAACGACCCAAAAAGCCTTTCGGTGGGCATCCCACCTATAGATCAGTTGTCCCAATAACCCACTAAGCCCCTTCAGGGATGTAGCCTCCTCGTAGAACTTGAGGAGGCCTACCTCCCTCAGGAGCAACTGGGTGGCTACCGTAATAGGGAGAGGGTACAAAAGTCTCTCCCTCTCTCGTTCCTCCCACAGTTGAATCACATTATAACGGTCCTCCATATGCTCTTGTTGTTCCCTTTTCTCTCTCCGTTGACGTCGCTGAATGATTCACATATTAAATACATTTTTTTTATTAAATGAGAAATGTATTTACAAATATATACATACATACATGCATACATATATATATATATATATATATTGAAAAAAAACACTCAGTGCGCCCAAAAAAATAGTAACACACCGTTACCGACACGTACTTCTTTATCACCCACTGCACCCGGTGCGCATAAAAAATGTTCTCGCACCGCACAACTAGGAAATATTTTTGTGTGGTGCGTTGAAAAAACTAATCGCCCGGGCACAGATAGTTTCGTCAACGCACTGCCCAACAACAGTATATAGTCAATGGTGTGGTCCTGTAACCAACCACACCATTGACTATGTAATGTTTTCAGGAGGGCGGTGCATTGAACAAACTATCTGCCCTGGGGCTGTTAGTTTGGTCAATGCACCGCCGAACAATAGTACATAGTCAACGGTGTGGTGTTGTAAACGACCACACCACTGAATATGTAATATTGTCGGGAGGGTGGTGCATTGACCAAACTATCTGCCCCGGGGCTATTAGTTTGGTCAACGCACCGCCCTCCCAACAACATTTCATAGTCAACGGTGCGGTCCTGTAAATGACCGCAATGTCGTTGTTGTCCAAGTAAATCCCCTCTGTGGACAGAGGTGATCCCTCTAGCCCTAGGGTGGGTCTAGCAACTACAGGAACATACTAACATCTACCTTCCTAGATTGTAAACGAAATTCAGAGAAAGGAAGATGTCCTACCTCGTTCTGATGCTATGTTGTCATCTTCCATCGAAGCTTCTTGATCCGTCGCTCTTCAAGCTCGATACACGCTGCTACCAACATTCGATTACCTGTACAAACAGTCAAGATACCACGACAAGCGTAAAACCATGACAAACATAAAACAATTACAACCTATCTAGCTGATCAAGGAATGCTAGAAATCTCATTATAATTGTAAACAAGAATGGAAGATAAACATCAGATGCATTTTATTATGATAAAGACAAGGGGAGTTTACAACCAAGCCTTGATGTTGAGCCTCTCCTTCGACAGGTCTGTATCCAAGCATGTTTGCCACACCCTCATGAACAAAGGTCCAAGATCTCAATATGTTCTCAACACACACAAACAATCACACTCTGCACTGTTCTCCCGAAGCTATGATTGCTTCTTCTCTATGCTAACTTTTTCAGCTATCTGTTCAACTAGAACATGTTCAACAAGCACATCAATGGAAGATGGCTATATTTATATGTTGGCAATATGATGCAGAGTGTTGTCCTTGATGGCAACCCACTTAATGAAGATGAAGACATGAGACTGTTGACATGTGTTGTCCTTGATGGCAAACCACCTGATGAAGTTAGTCTTGACCTGATGAACTTGATGAAGATGATGATAACTTACTTGATGAAGTTGTGCTTGATAGAATATATCCTTGATGAGGTAAATCTGATGTATCTACAGAGAATACAGAAGGCATACGCGGATATGTCTAGGGGAAGTCGCGTATGCACGCGGGAAAGAACGTGACAAGTCGCGTATGGGCAAAAGCGCTCAAAAAGTGCAAAACCAGGGGTAACCACCATGGTATTAACCCATTGTATTGGGTAATGATTCGTCTAAATGACCCCATCCAGGAATACCATCGGAAGTAATGTGGTTTTGGCTCATAGTATTGAAAAAGGGTAAACCTATATAAGGAGAAGAAATTCATTGTGCAAATCATGAGTGTGGGCGCAAGATCTCTGAGCTTGAATGAATACTTCTCTCTGAAGTAGATCCGAATGGAAAGGGTTACAGTTGAATGATAAATCTGAATGTATGATGCACCAAGGATGAAGAAGGGGATCTAGATCTGAAATGTACTTGTATTTGCTAGATCTTCTTATGGAATGATTAGATCTGTGATGAGGCGAACATCTGTCTGAGGTAAAGGGTAAAATCTGAAGTGATGTATCTGTTGTGAAGAATTGCAATGACATAAAAGTTCTGAAGAACCATACGCTAGTTCTCCGAAGAGGAAGCGCGTATATACGCGGCTTCGCTGAAGAAAAAGCGCGTATGCGCAATGAAATTAGATCTATAATATGTACAGAAGTATACGCTGGTTTGTGTGAACAGAAGCGCGTATATACGCGACATCAGTGAAAGGAAAGCACGTATGCAAACTAGGGTTTGCTGAATTCTGTGGTAAGAAATGTCTGATCTGTTCTGCTGTGTTACTGCTATCTGTATTCTACAGTTCTGAGTTATATGTATCAGTCTGGTTGTATGATTGAGCTTAAATATGTGGAGTGGGTCCAGTCTGAAAATATGATGAAACGTGGCCTGCAAGTTGTATCCCAAAGGAAGCTTTGGATCCAGTGTGAAAATTGATGAAACGTGGTCCTTGGTGGTGCTGAGGGTTGTAGCCTTCAGACAGGGGGTTGTAGCTCCCTTCCAGGTGAGGCTGGTAAACGAG
This sequence comes from Pinus albicaulis, assembly GCA_034641835.2. Taxonomy (NCBI): domain Eukaryota; kingdom Viridiplantae; phylum Streptophyta; class Pinopsida; order Pinales; family Pinaceae; genus Pinus; species Pinus albicaulis. The sequence goes on from CM076579.1 coordinate 1,068,522,308, forward strand.
AGCAGGGGGTCGTAGCTCCCTTCCAGGAGAGGCTGGTAAACGAGTCAGGGGGTTGGAGCTCCCTTCCAGGAGAGGCTGGTAAACGAGCGCAGGTGGGTGCCTGCGTGCTGGTAGGAGTCTGCTCCAGCACATATGTTGTAAGATGTTTTATCTATAATAAAATATTGAAGGCTGAGCAACTGCAGCGGTGGTTTTCTCCCGACTTGGGTTTCCACCTAAAAATCCTGGTGTTCATGTGTGATGTTTTGTGTGATGGTTTATTCTGTTGTTACTACACATGTTTACTGTTAACTTAACATCAGATGATTGAATAGTGCAAAGAACTAAGTTAATAAATATCTGCATATTTAGATATCTGCTAATACGCGAGTTGCATGAAGGATATCCGCGTATATACGCAAGTTTACTAAAGGAAAGTAGCGTATGGGTTTTAAAGAGTGCAAAAGTAAAAAGTTTTGAATATGCTGTAAATACTGATTCACCCCCCCCCCCCCCCCTCTCAGTATTTTTCCCAACATTATAGAGGAGAGGAGGAGGTTGGGATCCCTAGAATAGTGGAAGGGGGGCCTTATCCCTTGGGAGGTTTCCCCATAAGGTGGAAACAAGAGGCCAAAGGAGGAAGGGTGTGGTTATTCAGTCGAACCACTCCCTATGACTCATCCACGAAGTTGTTGTGATCGAAACTTCGCCTCTATTTTTAAAAAACTTTCCATAAATAGATTAGCGTGGGCAGCTCATTGAGACAGAGTGCCAACCGGCGCAGGCTTAGTGTTAATTTTCCTCATTGGCGCGAGGGCATAATGGGCTACCAGCGCCAAGGAAAAAACAGGTTTTTTTAGTGGTCTGCTCAGGAAATGATCAACAGAGGGAATGTTGTCCTCATGGCAAGGGATGCAATGATGGTATTTTCAAGGCATGACACTTCTAATTAGTCATAGAAATGACCCTCCAATGTGCGAGATGGGGATTTCAGGGACAGTGACAAATTACTGTGTAACAGATGCCCCCGAAAGTATGAAGTCCGAACATGAGTGAGGGGTGAAATGCTTTACAAATACGTACAAGGAACCAGACACTGCTGTCGGGATACCTACAAATCAAGCATAGATACATATACATAACTGAAATCTCTATTGAAAATACATGAATCCATGGTATAGGCACAGCTATCCATCAAGAAAAGGATCATGTGCATGGATCCTCGGCATGGACGCAGCCATCTGAATGAAGGGATCATATGAAATATATCCACGGTATGGGCACATCCATCCGCATAGATAGCATCAAAACAAGAGAACCCACGATATGGTCGCAGCCATCCGTCTAAAGAATCATGTATATAATCATGAATGACTCATCACTCCTCGCAGTTTGGACTTTTGTGATCGAAGCCTAGGGTCTTGCGCTCCAACACCACCGGATCAAAGTACAAATTCCAACATGTGAATAGACATGTTGAAGTCGAACATGCTAGAAAATCACTTGATTACCAGTTAATGATGTGAACTGTTAACAAGTGTGAGAAACCACCCATAATGTCAATGGCTCTCAAGGTACTACTAGTACAATCCATGGAATGTGAATAGTGAGTTGAAGTCTAACACCCATGAAATCACCCGATCGAAGGCCAATGATGTGAACCTGTTGTCGAATGTGAAGAACTTGCCATTAGGGCATGCAAGCTCTAAGGTACCAGAAAGGAGTCTCTGGATCAACTTCCCGAATAATGAGCTGAAGTCGACGGGAAGCGATCCGTCGAAGGAGGTTCATAATGAATCCCACATCATCGACATGAAACAGAGAAGGTAATATGAGTGTGAATCAAGACTGAAACAGAGGATCAGGGAATGTACAAACTGCAAAAGGATTTTTTCTTAAACATATCGACGACATGACTATAGAATTTGGCGGCATTTGACTCAAATAGGATCAAAGGTCATGTTGACAAAATTGGTAATTGAATGAGAGGCAAACGGATTTCCCAAACCCATGGAGGCAAAGTGACAGAGTGAAGATATCCCAACCCGACACGAACTGCAGAAAAGTGTCATGTTCAAGAGTGACATACTGCTGACACAACTGACGAATAACTTCCATTTTCCCCTACCATTTCTGGCGAGTACCTCTTTATTTTTACACAAGCTTGAAGAGGATACCATATGCTTGTCATATAAGTTTGTCCTTCAGACAAATCCAACCTAGTACATTTTACGAGCCCTAGGAAGGAGGAACTCGAGTAATGTCATAATGGCGGAGTCCAATGTCATCAGTTTTAACGAGTCTGACAAAGGGAGAACTCGACATATTTTCATATTTAGAGAGTTTGAAAATACAGTGGAAAAGAAAACTCCAGCAGTCCATTTTCGTAAATAGTCTCACATATCCAAAAAGGTAGAAAAATGTGTCTAAGAGAACCTCCTAGTCGTGATAGGCTAGGGTATTCCTTTTTCGTAAATAATCTATCCCAGCCCGGAAAGGGGTAAACGTATACTGGGTAGATATCGTTTTGCAGCCAATTTAACGAGTTCAAAACGACAAGCGACTCGGCAATCTTTTCAATTTTAGAGAGTTAGAAAAGCACTGAAATATGACTCCTCCTGGAGGAACGAGTGGTATTAAGGGTAGCTACTGGTTCCGGTGATGGTGGAACTACTCAGAACAAGTAAAGGTTAAGAGGTTGGCTAACAAGACCACTCATCGCAGCGGTTCCTCAGGAACGGATAAAACAACCAAGTGAAGGCATATGATCGGCCAAGAAGATAGTGAAGATGGAGTGAGAAAACCAAGGCTTATCTGGCAAAATAGGCTGATAAAATGGAAATCACGAGGGGTAAAATGGGAATGGTTTCATTTTTACACAAGCTTGAAACAAAGATAAACTATGCTTGAAACCGTTTTCATTTTTACACAAGCTTGAAACGGAAAAAAACTATGCTTGAAAAAGTAAGCATGCCCCCAGCATGGTGACTCAATTCGAGGTACATGCCCCCCAAGCTTCAATCCATATGAAAGGCAGATGGAGTGAAGTTTCAAAGCACGAGATCTGAGAAAGACTCAACTGGGATTTTACGAGATCTGATCAAAGACTCGAATTGAACAGGAAAGTGTTTCATTATTTTAACGAGGTTGACACATTAAAAGAACTATCCTCATAAGAGCTTGTTTCAGTTTTTAAAGAGATTGACACAAGAAAAACGAACTCGGCTCCGACGACCTTGTTTCATTTTTTAAGGAGCGTGACACAAGAAAACGAATTGTGCTCCGACGAGATTGTTTCATTTTTTAAGGATCTTGACACAAGCAGATGAACCATGCTCCGACGGACCTTGTTGCATGGTTTAAGGATCTTGACACAAGTAGATGAACCATGCTTCGACAGACCTCATCATAATGAATAAGAAGTCATGGCTTGCAAGAGTTCCACACTGGATGGGAGAACAACATCTCGGAAATCAGGACCCAATGCCCCCAGCACCTGATGCACAACGGCACTATCACTAAATACGAGCACAAGACAGGTAGCCACATAATTGACATGCGGCGGGAATGACACAACCGGCGGATAAATATCCGACAGGGATGATGGTGGGCTAGTTGCCATATTAGGACCAAATAACGCAAGCTAATCGATGGTCACGATCTGACCTTGGTGCGGAAAACACATCACACGAAAGAGGGAGGATACAAGTGCTCCCATGGCATAAGTGTAATCACGGCCCAAGAGTAAATTAAAATCCAAGGGGCCAGGAACAACCATCATATCCATATGGACAGTTTTCCCTCCCAAAGTAACAGGAAACTTCGGAAGGATCCCTAACGGTTGACTAGTTCCTCTGTTAAACGCCAATAGATTCTGGGTAACAGGCACAAGCGGAGGCGAACCAAATGCTTGCCAAGTAGTTGAAGACAAAATACTAATAGACGCGCCTTCATCTATAATGGTGCTGGGTACAACCAGATGGAAGGCATATACCGTGATCTCAAAGGGCACATAAGAAGGAAGGAAATAACCTGTGAATCAACCCCAATCGAAGGAAGCGACCAAACTACTTGGAGGGGTTACCATCGAACCGATATGGTCTTCCCTGGTGTTACGGGAGAAGAAGGAGCATCCTCCGCCACCTCCATCATGGAGGTAGAAGGAGTATCCTTCGGGACCTCCATCATGGGAGGTGGAGGAATAGATTCCTGAGATATAGGGACAGGAGAATCTTTCTCCAAGTCCGAGGAATCTGAAGAAACAAGAAGAACCTGAGGGATGTGAGATCCACTCTCAACGGAAAAGACCTGGTGCACCATAGACAGGGCCAGCTCAACCAATGATTGGTCAGGGATGGATTCATGATGGTGAATTTCTGGGGGAGCGGGATCAAGCAAGGATGACTCTTGACTGATCGTTGAATCAACTGGTGAAGGACTCAAAGAAAGTTGTTTGTAGCTAACTGGAAGGCACGATGCAGAAACAGTCGAGTTGTCCAAAAATCTCTTGGCTTCATCCATATATGGACAAAGGTGAATGGCATGGTGCCCTTCACACAACTTACAGGGATTGGCAAGCTTACCCTGCTTCTTAGGATCTTTACCAGCACTAGTTGAAGACGTGCCCCCAACCTGACTCCTGGAAGCCAAAGGCAACGGTGGACGACCGTTGGACCATACTTCGAGCACCTTGGGAATGCCAGGGCAATCTCAAAGAAGATGATTTCCCTGGCACAACATGCAAGGGAACTTAACTTTCTGTGGAGGGTTGGAAGGTTCATCGAGAGCAGGTGTTTTAGAAGCAACAGCTGCAAAATTAGCCTCTCGCTTATTTGACTTCTTCTTCTTAGTCTTCTTCTTCTTCTTCTTCTTAGCCACCTGGGTACTAGAATCCAAACTTTCACCAGGCGAAGTAGAAGATGAGGACGAAGAAACAAGCGAAAAAGGGGAGAGGTCCACCTTCGAATCAAAATGGCGTTGCTCAGGCGGAGGAGTGGATGGTACGGTGGTCGGAACACTTGAGACTACAGAGGTTGAAAACAACCAAACAAGCAACCCAACAGTTAACCCAAGGAGGGATAATGTGGCCATATAAGGAGCACCAATACTTCCTAAAGCAGGAAAAGGACTAGGACTCCCTTCAAAGGGGACTCCTTGATTGGAAAACTCTAGAAAAGTTGCCATCGGAAACAACCTTGAAATAAAACACTAAGGACAAAAATTCTAACCAGGAATATTTCGTGGGCAATCAATTTTTAAGACACTGAAACCAGACTCTACTATTTCATATTTTAAGAGTCGAGAAACAAGCAAAAGGTGACTCTATCACTTTCAGGTTGAACATGAGCTTGAAAGGACAAGAGCTTGGTGATCTTTTCAATTAAAAGAGTCAGTAAAGATCAAAGTGACTGATCTAGTAATCTAGGTAAATGGGTGCACAAGATATCCGTGAACTTCCATATACACCTTGGTAAAAATGAAAGAGAAATCAACCAAGGACTTAACGTACGTGCAAGTAATCTCCCCGAATGCTGTTTCCGGTGTATCACGGGTAAAAGGCGGCAGACTCAACTTCCTATAGATAAAGGATTGCAACCTAATGCGGTCTCCCTTTATATACGTGATGGTACAGGGAGCACAAGTCTGTACTAGCGCTGTCTGTAGCCAGATGGTGAGCGACAGCTGCTAGGCTTAAAGACATCGAAACACGTCTCTACCTTAGAATAATAGATGTTCCATTAATGTTTCAATGTTGCCTTAGGTTAATTCAGCAAATTTTAAAGTTGATCTTCAATTTACGTTTCAATTTCAAGGCCCTACCGCATGTCATCTGACAATCTCCTATATGCAGCTATATGAGAAAAGAAATCTTTCAATTCTATGAATGCTATCTAATTAAGGGAAGAGCTTCAAACAATGATGCAACAAATAACAACACTGCAAACGAAATTTTTCCAAACTAGATGACTTTCACTATCCAAAATTAATCTAAAACATTCAATGACGCGAATTATGCAATGTAATCTATGCAAAATCCTCTTTTTGAAAACCATGCAATTGTAATCTATGCACAATTTTCTTTTTCTTTTTAAATGATAAGAATGCACTCAACACATTTTTCGATGAGATGAGAATCTACTTAATGCATGCTTTTAATGAAAGAGAATGCACTCAATGCCAATTTTAGCTTTCAATCATTAAACAATGTAATCTAAGTTCAATGATAAATCTCAAAAATACTTTTCAATGCAATGTGATCTAATGCATTTTAACGAAAAGAAAACTTTGAGACGAAAACTAAATGAACGCAAATCTCCTTAATGAAGGATGAATGAAAAAGAGATGTAAACAAACACTAAGAATGCAATCATTTTTTTAAACACTTTATAATGAAATTCCTCAGAAGGCTACAAGACATATGAGGTCAAGCACAAAAAGGAGTTCCAAAGCATGAGCTCAAAACAAGGCATTCATTCCCTTTTACATCAAGCAATCAAGAAAGAAGATTTTTCAGTTGAACAAAGAGCAATGTAATCTATGCTCATAAGTGAAAAAAGTAGAGGAGAGAACGAGTAAATCATACAGAGAAAAAGACCGGAAGGGAAAGACACATTGGTGAAGGATTTAGGGAAAAAACCTCAATTTTTCATACACCCTAAAATAGGCACGACTTTGGTGGGTGAAATTAGCGCCAACTGGCGCGACTTGCTCACTGACAACTAGCGCCAATGGCCAATTGGCGTGGGTTGCTAACTAACAACTAGCGCCAATCGGCGCGACTATCAGAAAAATAAAAGCGCCAATGCTTGAACAGGAAAAAACAAAGAATTTCTCCCAACCAAGACCAGACTCACCACTTCAAGAAAAAACTAAAAGATCATAATTGATGAAAAACATAGGAACAAACAGGGAAATGGTCGTTCGACTAAATCCGTCAAATGACTAAGACCTCAAAGAGTGACAAACTCAAAGGAAACTCCCCAGTAGAGTCGCCAATTTTTTGTCCAGGTAAATCCCCTCTGTGGACAGAGGCGATCCCTCTAGCCCTAGGGTGGGTCTAGCAACTACAGGAACATACTAACATCTACCTTCCTAGATTGTAAATTAAATTCAAAGCAAGGAATATGTCCTACCTCGTTCTGATGCTATGTTGTCATCTTCCATCGAAGCTTCTTGATCCGTCGCTCTTCAAGCTCGATACACGCTGCTACCAACATTCGATTACCTGTACAGACATTCAAGATACCACGACAAGCGTAAAACCACGACAAACATAAAACAATTACAACCTATCTAGCTGATCAAGGAATGCTAGAAATCTCATTATAATTGTAAACAAGAATGGAAGATAAACATCAGATGCATTTTATTATGATAAAGACAAGGGGAGTTTACAACCAAGCCTTGATGTTGAGGCTCTCCTTCGACAGGTCTGTATCCAAGCACGTTTGCCACACCCTCATGAAAAAAGGTCCAAGATCTCACTATGTTCTCAACACACACAAATAATCACACTCTGCACTGTTCTCCCGAAGCTATGACTGCTTATTCTCTATGCTAACTTTTTCAGCTATCTGTTCAACTAGAACATGTTCAACCAGCACATCAATGGAAGATGGCTATATTTATAGAGGAGAGGAGGAGGTTGGGAACCCTACAATAGTGGAAGGGAGGCCTTATCCCTTGGGAGGTTTCCCCATAAGGTGGAAACAAGAGGCCAAAGGAGGAAGGTCATGGTTATTCAGTCGAACCACTCCCTATGACTCATCCACGAAGTTGTTGTGATCGAAACTTCGCCTCTATTTTTTTTAAAAATTCCATAAACAGATTGGCGTGAGCATCTCATTGAGACAGAGTGCCAACTGGCGCGGGCTCAGTGTTAATTTTCCTCATTGGCGCGAGGGCATAACGGGCTACCAGCGCCAAGGAAAAAATAGGTGTTTTTAGTGGTCTGCTCAGGAAATGGTCAATAGAGGGAATGTTGTCCTCATGGCAAGGGATGCAATGATGGTATTTGCAAGGCATGACACTTCTAATTAGTCACAGAAATGACCCTCCAATGTGCAAGATGGGGATTGCAGGGATAGTGACAAATTACTGTGTAACAGTCGTGTTATCTTTTAAATTTTATCGGTGCACGTTTTCTTGGTACCACACCGGAACCCAATACAGTTTCCGTTAAAACCGTTCGCGATGCAACCTATAAATTTACAAGAAACACCGCGAAAGACGTCTCGAACACACCTCGCATGCGCAAAAAAAAATAAATAAATAAATAAATAAAACCTCTAAATGGTTTAGTTATTGAGAAACAAGTATATTACTTGTACATTTGCGCGTCGAGGAGGCATCTTTTCTGAGGATTTCAAAAAAAAAAAAATTCCCATCGTTTTCGAAAATTCGAACTCCACACAATGCACAATGGACAGCAACAATGTAGGCAATGGGAGCACTAATGGCAAGGTGCCTCACAGAAGACAAACTCACATCAGTGCTTGAGAGGTCTAAGCACTAAACAAGTAAAAATTAGGTTTTTACGACCGATAATTTTTTTGAAATTAACCATTTTTCGATGCACTCAATTTTGAGAGGCACCAGGCGGTTTTATCAATAGTGAACTGCACATCGTTATGGTGCGTTGGATTATGGAGACACATCGGGCCGGTTTGTACATAGATCATCGGTGCGTTGGAGTACTTAGATGCACCGGGTGGGTTTGTATGGAGAGCATGGTGTCTCGGTGGGCCAATTTATAGTATGCACCATTTTGTTTTGCATAAAACACAATGCTTCGTTTATGAGGAGAAACACACTGCAAAAAAAACATCCAAAAAAACCTCCACCCGCTAACCTCCTCTAGTGACCTCCGCTACAAACGGATATCTGGGCTATTTTTATAAGGGCTTCCTCAAAAACATCTGCTAAAGGGTCTTTTCCTTGTAGTGTTGTACAAACATGGATACAAGTGCCCCAAAAACATGTTGGCTTGTATAATGATGTAGGGACAGTGTTTTTAGTTGAGGGTGGGGGCCCCATTGGCTGGTCTCAGTGTGGGGTTTATGAGGCGGATGAAGTGACTCAAATGGGCTATGTAAATGGAGGTATGTTAGGCCAAATGGGCAACGCAGGAGTGTGTCCTGCTTGATCCATCATAAAATACGAGGGGTGGCCTGAGAAAAGGGTTCATAAGCAATGAGTGAAGTAGAATGAGGCTGATATTCAAGGCATGCAAGTGAAGTGGTTCCTAGGCATAAGTAGGTGGAAATGTATTCTGATAGTAAATGGAGGTATATGAACATGAGGTGAGCCATGAGTGGGAAGGATCTATCAACTGGAGTGGATGTTTACCATATGCAAGGCGAGGTGGTGATAAACTTGGTGAAGATGATTGACCCTATGGTGAATTTTTGGACAAATTATGTTATAATATGGAAATATTTAGAGGAAGCCTATCATGATGAGTGGTGAATGATACCTATTATGTTACTTGTTTGTTGGGGTGTTGATCGAGGCATGTTGTTCATTATGTATTTGCAATATCTACAACCAATACCCCAAGTAAAAGCATTTTTTTAAAACATATGAATAATTTGGTATTGACTAAATGATATGAATTAAAAAACAAGAGAAGGTGCACTTAAAGCATTGTTCTAGGCATCTGGCGGGTCAAAAAATGAGTTTTGGAAATAATTGGAACAAAGGGTTCCATGATGAAGATGATGTGGTATTGATCCTTGTGTCTCTCGCAGTTTTGAAAATAGAGGTCCTGCGCTTCTATAATGGGCTCTGGAAGATGGAAAAGAGGGTGATAAATACGGCTAAGGGGATCAAATACCATTTCATTTTCATTGTCGAGCTTAAGAGATTAGAGCTTATTCCAAGATCATTTCTTGTCGTTGTGGTCAACTAGTGTACTAGGGATGCGTGCAAGGAGAGTTAGGTAGGATCTTGTACCCTACCCTTTGTGATTTTGGTATTTTGTAGGGTAGATAGGTCATATAAGGGTCCCCAGTATGTCTTTTTTAGGCTGAAAAACTAGGGTCGTGCGGGAGAATGAGATATAATCGCGCAGTCATCATGTGAATCTGTGAGATTTACGTGGCGACATCACACTTAAACAACCCACAGTCGCACATTTTGTGCGACTATAATGGCAATAAGTCGTGAGGACGTCCACCTGGTGACGTCATGGCTTGGTCGTTGAAAGACGCACAATATATGCATATCTTTTTAACACAAACGCGCAGACCATGCGTTTGTGCCAAAAATAGGCGCGTGGATCTCGGTCCAGTGGTCGTCATGGCCTAAGGCCTAACATATGCACAAAGTGCACATTTGTGTGTGGTATAGGCGTGCGTTTGTCAAAAAAATATTTTTTCTCTTTTTTACAGCCTAGGGAGCTATTGTTGATCCTTGATATCCTTAATGGAAGGATGAGGATGATTTGGAGAGAGCATGACTGGGAGTCCCTATGCATGGCAGTTGTGGGGAACCATACTGCTAGTCGGACTTTCGCTAGGTGGGGGTTGTTGAAATTTCTTCACAACCCCATTTTGAGATCGCAAGATTGATTCTTGCATTTTTTTATTCACTGCTCGGATGTGGACCAATAGATTTTTGTGATTCGTAGGGTTGATATTTCGATTTTAGCCCACATAGATGTGTATATTGTGATGGGTTTGTTTCCTCATGGTGAGGCCTTGTCATATATGTTTCCAGCTATGAATTTGGATATATGTAGATGGGTGGAGACTAATGTCCACTATGGGCCCAACCCATATGAAGAGGGTTGCATTAGTGTGCCCTAGAATTTGGATCTCACTGAGTGATTCATACTAGCAATGATCATCAGGTTGGCAAGCTCGGCGTCCCCACATAGAGTGTCAGGGCCCCAGATTGTCGTTCTGCAGAGGCTACAGGCGAGCCACTTCTTTGACTAGGCTCATTTCGTGTATAGGGCCATGATTTCCTAGCTGACACAAGTATGGCATGGCAAGCTTCAAAGCTTCTGATACGCTAGAATTCTATTAAACACTATGTATGAGAGGGCCATGATGCTCTTACCCTTCATAGCAGTGCCTCTAGGGCCTGCTAGAGACCCACGTATGCGACGATGGGCGTCAATGATGCCACGGGTTGGTGGCGGTATTGCAGGGAGTTATTGGAACCCCACCGTGGAGGGTTGGTTTACATCCAACCCTTAGCTGATATTAGAGATCCCCTATCATGGTGTGGATTTCAAGGGAGATCCAAATATGGGGCTTCCTCCAGGTGATGCTTTGGGACCAGCAGGTATGGGATTTTTTTGAGTTCTACATTTCTGTATTTTTACATGTATAGATATTTTTATTTAAGATGATATTGATAACATGTATGTTTACTTACAGATGCGGGACCCCATGGTCGACCACTTGCCTATTTGATAGGTCGTGATCCGAAACACGCAGGGACGACACTCGTACCACAGTGGTTGAGGGATATCAGACCCCCTGCTGAGCCTTAGCGGCTAGTGCAGCGACATCGGTTGGATATTGGTGGACCCTCGAGAGAGGGTAGCATTGCAGGGGCTACCAGGGAGACAGGGCGATGGCATAAGCGTGCCGAGGCAATAGAGTCATGGTTGGCATCTCTGGAGGCTAAGTTGCAGGACTATCGGGATGCCTGGGGAAAATTTGAGGCCTCTACAAGGGGAATGTATGAGGAGGGATGGGTAGGAGTTGGAAAGTTCACTGTGGAGATGGCAATGGTAAATGAGCAGGCTCGTCAACCAGTTTTGTGCCGTATATTTATGGCGGTGGCCACGGTTGGTCCTATTTTGGTTGTGGGTGCGGAGATTGGACCTCAGGAGAGGGAGGGAGGGCCTTGGCCCTAAATGTTGATGTTATGATGTACGTACCAGGGAAATCACCCATTATGATGATTCTCCCCAATGTTTTGAGTACTTATTTTTCCTGTCCATGAGCCCTTGGATTAAATAGTTATCTTTTGTACACCGATATATTTTTTGATGTATATATGCGAGATATATTTTTTTTGTGGCTCTCATGATGTGTTTGGTAAACATGTTTATAATTAATGATGTATTTGATGTATGTGATTTATATTTTTTATATATGCACTGGATATGATGCTTTACAGTTGATGGTATTTATGTGATGCATTCCAGTCTAGGACTTGGTTAGCTGCGATCAACTATGTGATTTTGAACTCTTCGTATATGTCACTAGTACATATGGTCAAAATTCTGACACTTTAGTTCCGGCACTTTTGACGTATTGTCGAAAATTTCCCCAATTTTTCTCAATTTTTTTAATCCCACCAACAAGCTTCACTATAGCGACATTTTGTGAGTATTGTTGGAACAACGACGTTTAGGACACTCATTGGAATACCGACGTTTCGGGAAAAACCGTCAGAATTGCGATGTTTAGGAGAAAACCTTCGGTATTGCGACGTTTAGGAGACAACCATTAGTCTTGCAACGTTTAGGGAAACCATCGGTCTTGTGACGTTGCAGGCCCAAGTGTTGATCTTGCGACATTTAGGAGCCAAACCGTCGGTCTTGCGACGTTACGAGAAAAGGGTCGGTCTTCCGACGTTTAATAGACATTGTCATAATTCCTAATCGTTGTATACACTACAAGGTCCTTATACTATAGATCTAAACTATAACACATAGTATCATGGATTTTTGGTTTGGGCCTATCCCATTAAAGGAGCGAGTAAAATAAAATGGTGGAAAACACATGGAAATCTAATTTGGCGGCTACTCTAAAATCTAAATCGACCTATTCAAATTTATTTTCCCACCTCTATTCTCCTTGCCAGGTTTGGGACAGAGTTTGGTGCTAATTCTGTTGAAGAGTGCTAATTCCATTGAAGAAGGGTTCGGTGCTAATTATGTTGAAGAGTTTGGGAAAGAATTGAATTTGATGCAGTCGCTAATTCCGTTGAAGAGTTTGGGACAGAGTTGGATTTGATGCAATCGCTAATTCTGCTGAAGAATGCAGAAGACTGAAGAGGTACATCCACGAACATACCCTGCAACTGGTTTATCGCATGGTAAAGAGTAATAATAGATGCTAGCATTAAATTTCATGATTTGTGCCTCTTTTACATATTTATTACAGTTGTATACATTTAGATTCCACTTGGTTTTACAGTTGTATACATTTAGATTCCACTTGGTTTTACAGTTGTATACATTTAGATTCCACTTCCAGTCATGACGCTTTGGTTTTATTAAAGCAGAGAAGGGGTATCACACAGATATCAATGCTTGTTGCATGTGAGAGTGTGGGATGTGTTTATTTTCCAGTTTATTGTCCTAAAAAATGCAACTTCCTATTTAAAATGTAGGTAGGTTTTAGCTCCATCTCTCCTCAGAATTTCTATGCCCTAATAAGTTTATCATGCAAGAAATTTGAATGATGACATAAGTTTATCATGCACGCAATCTGAATGATGACAAAAGTAAAGAGAGTGGATATCTAGCCAAAGCCCCCATTTAATCATTTTTTGAGGAACCATATGAATGTGCAAAAAAAAAAATTGGGTTTACATATCAATATCTCTTAACTGGTTCTTCTGGTGTTTGTTATTTATACAGCCTACCTATCATTTGTTTCCGAATGGTAATCTGAGGGACAATATATTCTCACTATTGGTCCAGAGGGATAGGATATATATTATAATAGACAATAGTAAGCGGACAAAATATGATTCCATCCTCTGTCCTTTTCCTCTGTGAAAGTCCACAACCAGCTCCCAACACTTCTTCTGAAACCTCTAACAACAAAACTAATACTGAAACCTCAATGTTAGACTGTGCATTAAGCTACCATAATGGGAATATTGTTTTTCGGTAATGGATATGGTTCATTCTGCTAAGGGGTTCAATAATTCTCTTGGACCTCTCCCTTTTAAAGAAGATACATCTATCATGTCCTTGGTTGCATCACATTCATTTGTATTTGATTTACATCTTAATTGTCATATATGGTATTCAAAATCCTCTAGGGAATTTTCCTATAATTCTTCTCACTTCCTTTTGTAGAGTCCATATTTGCAACATGTTTATGAGCCTTAAAATATGCTCAACGCTTTGCCTCTTACTAGATTGAAGTCCTTTAAGTGTTGGTATCTTTTCTAATGCTTCAGATATATTAGTTTCTTAGCATTGCAATTAGTGGGTTGTCTTTAACTATTATGCACATTATGTATCCAAAATTGTTTACCTAATGAAAGCAGATATCTTTGGACATTCAATTGCCATAGAAATATTGTAAGCTAATTATAGACCACAATAAATACAATTTGTTATCAATATCCTCTTTCCCCTATGTTTGTTCATTAGTATTATCTTTTATACCAACAACCACAAAAGGCATTAGAAACAAAACATAAACTTATCAACATCAGATTGTTGGTTGTGACAACATATCTAAAGTTGAATAACTTTTTGTTGAAGTTTCTTCCACGTGTCTTGTTCTAAAAAATCTAGTGTCAATAGTCTTACAACCACTAGGATCGTCATTAGGCACTCGATGTGAGATCACAATAGGCACATTATCAGAGCTTAAAGTAATATTTATTCCATCCAAGGGAATCTTGGATTCCATGATATATGGCATGTGATGGATGGTAGTTGTATTCTCCACAATAGCTTAGGGTATATCCTCAACCAATTGATTAACATTCTCCACAAAAATACACCCATTTCCCCCACCTAAAATTGTGTCACAACTATTAGGTGTAGCGTTAACACCTGTAGAATTTATTTCCATTGAATCTAGAATAACAACATCAATCTCATATGATCATGCCAATTTTTTTTGTATGCCATTAGACATCACTCTTCCCTTGTTGGTCATACATCTCATGAGAAGGATACCATGGAATATCATGGATTAAAACGTTATTGGAATTTGTTACATTAATGCCTTCTCCACATGCCCTAATTGAAGCAAACAAAACCCTTTCATCATCATAATTGTTGAATTGTTGAAGAATTATTTCCCTATTCTATATAAGTGCTACCATCAAGCCTTATTACTTCAACACCTTTAATCGAGTTCCGATTGTTATTAATCATAATTTCAAATAAGGCCAAAGGAGATAGGATCTGACTAAAAACAAGCAACTTCTCCTTATTCAACACACAAAGGGACAACATGTCAAGGATTCTTCAGTCCACAATTGTAGTTATATCACTAGCAATGCTACTATCATAATCTAACCATCCTGAAGAATTACCCCATTTTTCAATATTTATTTTTTTAATGAAGGATGCATGCACATTTAAAAATACTTAATGTCTCTACCAAATATAGACTCTGAGGAGAATTTTATAATCTCAAACACTTCCTTCTGAGACTCTTTGAGTCTTAAGATGACCGCAAACCCTGTAAGGTTGGGCATTTTTTCACGGATACCTCCCTTGTAGTAGTGGACAAACAATAAAAAACTTTTTAAAGATCACCTGCACCAGGGGTTTTCATTCCTTTACTGCCATTTTGCGAGAAATTCTCCAGTTTACTATAGAATATCTTGTCATCTGGGCTTATGTAATTTCTCTTATTTGTCATTTTAAATATTTTTCACTTAATATGATGCCTTTGAAGATGACTTTGAAATATTTTTCATCTAGAATACCTGGTATTTTTAGAATCTATGCTTCTGTGATCCATATAAAATTGTAAAATCTCTTTCGGTAATAATCACATATAATGGAACGTTGTCGACGCGTTTCGAACCAACCAGTGTGGTTCATCATCAAGACTAGGTGAGAGATCAGATCAAATCAATAAGCTTAAATAGATGTAGAGATGGTTAAACTAGCCGTTTTCTAAACGGCTAGTTTGACTTTTTAATAAAATGTTTTTACTTAGTAACGGCTAGTTCCCTCCTATTATTAAACCAATTAATAAATTTATTCGCTTAGTTAATAAATTAGTAAACTTATTAGTTATAATTTTTTATTTTTTTTAATATATCAATTTTATTTATTAATTAAAGTGAGAGGTTAAAAAATAAATAAATAAATATAAATATAAATAAAACTATAATAATAAAAAATAAAAATAGAATAAAATAAAGTAAAAAATAAAAATAAAAGAGAAAAATAAATAAAAGTAAAAAAGTAAAAAATAATAAATAAAATATCAAACTTTCAAAAAAAATAATAATAATAATAATAAATAATTAAAAAAAAAAAAAGAAAGAAAAGAAAGAATAAAAAATTAAATTAAAATTAAAAATAAAAATAAAAATAAATAAATAAATTTAAATTTAAATTTAAATTAATTAATTAATTAATTATTTAAAAAAAGGGCAAAATTAGTCCCTTTTCTTTAATTTTGCCTCTCTCTTTTTTTCTTTTTTCTTTTTTAAATAATTTATTTATTTATTTATTTAAATTTATATTTATATTTATTTATTTATTTTATTTTTTATTTTATTTTTATTTTTATTTTTTTATTTTTTATTCTTCCTTTTCATTTCTTCTTCTTCTTCTTCTTTTTCTTTTTCTTTTTTTGAAAGTTTGAAAGTTTGATATTTTATTTATTATTTTTTACTTTTTTATTTTTATTTATTTTTCTCTTTTTATTTTTATTTTTTACTTTATTTTATTCTATTTTTATTTTTTATTATTATAGTTTTATTTATATTTTTGTTTTATTTTATTTTATTTTATTTATTTTTATTTTTATTTATTTATTTATTTATATTTATTTATTTATTTTTTAACCTCTCACTTTAATTAATAAATAAAATTGATATATAAAAAAATAAAAAATAAAAAATTATAACTAATAAGTTTACTAATTTATTAACTAAGCGAATAAATTTATTAATTGGTTTAATAATAGGAGGGAACTAGCCGTTACTAATTAAAAACATTTTATTAAAAAGTCAAACTAGCCGTTTAGAAAACGGCTAGTTTAACCATCTCTACATCTATTCAAACTTATTGATTTGATCTGATCTCTCACCTAGTCCTGATGATGAACCACACTGGTTGGTTCGAAACTCGTCGACAACGTTCCATTATATGTGATTATTACTGAAAGAGATTTTACAATACCTG
Source organism: Pinus albicaulis (assembly GCA_034641835.2). Taxonomy (NCBI): domain Eukaryota; kingdom Viridiplantae; phylum Streptophyta; class Pinopsida; order Pinales; family Pinaceae; genus Pinus; species Pinus albicaulis. The sequence goes on from CM076579.1 coordinate 1,068,539,376, forward strand.
GTATTACCAGCTTGAAAAGGTTGAAGAGCTTTGTAATATTATTTTGGAAATGTACCTGAGAATAGAATCACATGTTTGGTATGTACTTGTATGAGAGAATCAAGTATATTTGTGTGACTGTTTCCGGGAGAGGCTCACATATAAAATCAAAAATTCTAGACACTCTAAAAGGATTTTTTGGCTTTGACATTGTTATTCTCAAGTTTCTCAAACATTATACTTTAAAACTGAGCATGACTGACAATAAGTGTGTTCTTCTTATCTCTCCACTTCTTAAATATTTCAAGTTGGTTACATCTTAATGGTTATATTTTGTTGCTTAATTCATGGAGATCATATAGAGGAATGTCCTATAATTCCCAAACCTTAAATTTCTTCATCCATGAGCGCAACATAGTCTTTGGCGCTACAATCAATGGCCTCTCTTATGAATACTTTTTCAAAAAACTTTGAAAAGGGAGAGTGACAAGGAATGTCTTACAAATTCCTGGTGCATAAGTAAGAATGCATTCCTAGTTTCTTTTGTCATTAATTGATGCCAATGCATTCATTCTTCTAATAAGTGATGGAGAACAAGCTTCAATACAGGGGATTTATTGAAGCTTCTTTGTATAGGAGAGTGCCAGTTAGGTGGATCGTTCTTTGTCTAAGAGGTGAGGAGCAGAAATACAAATGGCTCTAGTTACAAGAGTTTCACATACAGCAAATTTTTGAGGCAGATGGTGGTGTGAAAATATTTATTTGTATTTTCATGGTGTGGTGATTGGGAATAAAAATATTTATTTGTATTTTTTCAATAAACATAGTGGGATAGGGGGCCATCTAGTCGATGAGTGAATAGAACGTCCAAGAATGGGATTGAATTGTCCTTTTGGATTTCCATGGTGTATATATGCAGGGGAGATATGTTGTTAAGGTGGTAAAATTAAGGGAGGTTTAACCATAAGGCCAAATAATGGAGTCATCAACAAAAATAAACCAATATTTGAGCTTGAAACAGAAATTGTTTCCCAAACAACCTTAAAACTGCATTCACAACATTTAATATAAGGTAATCCCAAAAATATCTCTAAGAATTCTAGAAACAATATCATGTATGTCCAGAATTCATTTTCAATTTATAAAATACCTTCGTACATCAAAAATACATCTGGGCTTTTTTTTGTTTGCCCAAAACAGCATCAGTGGTTTTCCACCATTTTCCAGAACAGTTGACACCATTTCTTGACAATTTTTTGAAATCTCTGGATATAATTGGTATTCAACAATGATTTTCTTTTTTTTAGTTCAAAAACAAAAAGAAAAAACTCTAGTCCCACTATTCTTGTAGAAATTCTTTGGGTGAATTGATTAGGTTCTATGACAAAAGAACCAAGACCTTCAAAATATTTGATGTGGAAATGATTCATGAATAATTGGAATCTATCTCCCGAATGCGGGTATTAGACCATGCTAAGCTGAGGGGCCACTTGGACACAAGGTGGCAGGGCACCTGTCCTCCCCATGCGAACACACATGGTCGCTGAAGCTACTTTAAATGTTGGAGCGTGGGGAATTTACTTGCCACCCTTGCCAGCCTCCCATCGACGTCCTACGCCTTAATCATTATATGCTTCACATTTACTTTGACTATCCTACCTTGGCCACCTCCCATGGCCCTTAAATCCGCCACCCCTGCTCCTTCTTCTGCCATTCGCCTCTCCCTTCAGATCTACAAAGACGCACCTAGTGTCTCCACCAAGCCTTGGCTCCTTTGCTCTATTCTTGGCCCCTTTGTTAGATTTTCCTTGGACTTCAGTTCCCTTTTTGTTCCCTTAGATGCTCCTTCAACTCAGAATTCATCTCAAACCCATTCCTTCGCCATACCCATATGACATCGCATGAGGTGCCACAGAGTAGGGGGACATGGTCTTCCCTCCGACCTCCCACCTTGGCCTCTGCAGGCAAGATGGTGAATTTATCTGTTGATTGGGTGGAGCCGAAAATCCTCAACCCCATCAATCTATCTGCCCGCCTATCTCTCCACCTTCCGGATTCTCCTTCTGAACCCTCTAGCTCCGGCCTCCGCCCTAGAAAAATACCTTGCAAGTCCACCATTTCTCTCATTCCTGCCTTCTCCCCTCACAAGATGAAGGCTTTTCCGGTATATAGCGCTTCAAGCAGCGACCATGACAGCTCGAGCTTGGATGAGGGAGGAACCTGTGCGAGTGCTAATACTCATGCGGCCTCCTCCATTTCGCCTGACGACCACGTGTTGCTTCTTCCACCGTCAACAGCCCACGCGTCCAAGAAGGAGGAGGAGGAGTTAGATTATGCATGCAGAATTGTGGATGAGCCACTCCAACCTCCAGAAAAGAATGATAGCTCTCCATCTTTTTAATTGTTGGATGCTTATCTCTTATTCCAGACATATTTTTGTTATTTCAAGGTCTCTAGTGTTCTGGTTCTGTCTAGTGTTCTGGTTCTGTCTTAAACTTATCACTTGTCAGGCTAGTTTCCCGTTATGGGAAGCGTATTATCAACTCTCTATGCTCTACTCTTGGGTTGGATTCCCCGTCTGGGGCTGCCCCTTTTTTTTATTTTGATATCGAAACTTCCCCCCGGAATTGACCTGCCGACTCTGGAGGACAAGAAATGTAATCTTTGGGACTGTATGATATAATAGAAGTAGCCTAATTTATAAAAACAAAAATACTTGGTATCTATCAATTCTGATCCTTTAGATAATCAGAGAATTAATTAATCACAATAAGAAGTTAGAGGCATCAAACTTTATACCCAAATGCTAATTCTTCGATATTTTCTATCACAATCAGGAGAATGAGAAAACTCATCTAAGAGTGTACCAGCAACTGCCTAGATCTTTTAAATGGCTAAACATGGAAATATTTGAAATCCTTGTTCTCCTGGAACATTCATTTTAAGCTAGAAGTCTATGCCAGAATATCCTCAGGCCATACCTAGAATCAGGGGTCAAATGTAGACAATAATCGGCAAGAGGTAAGCATACATATTATATGCACATGCCAATATTTAATATATGTGCAAAGAAAACATATAAAACCCATCTTTCCATTTTCTTTCTCTTAGGCCCTTCATTGTTTTTCATTTTATTGTTTTATGTTTGATTGAAACGATAAACTTGATAGACAGATGGTAGATTTAATTTGAATTTACTTCTCCTGTTTCCATAAACTATTTCCTAGAATTTCCTTCTTTCTGTGGTGGTTTCTTAACAAGTCTATGCCAAGTTCTATGTCCTTACTAGATCCTTCTCGTTCCCATTTTAGGAAATATTTTTCCTGTCGTTTCCCATTTCTTGATTCTGATACTTAGGGCACATAACACTTAATCTGAATGTTGGCTATTTATCTTGTTCCAGTGTGGTGAATAAATTTGCTACTCTTACCTAAATTGGTTATTTTATTTGTAGGTCACCTATAAATTGTGTTCTTTGATCTTGGGATAGAGTCATTATACTTACTATCCTAATCATAGTGGGGTAATTTCATCATTGAATGAAGAAGAATTCCGAGTAAATAAAGAATAACAAAAATGCAACAGATAGTGCAACCAAGACTAATTTACTCAGGACACATTCATATGGCATTCATTACAACCAATATCCAAGATTAATACTTATCTTATAAGTTCAATAAAAAGATACAAAACAGAATAATTCTTCCTTTCTCTTGGCTCACACCTAACTAATGAGGGCATAACTGACTAATATGTATGCACATGGCAATTACAATAAGCATAAATGAGGCATTTTTAAAAAAGAGGACATTGCCTAGAACTTTATCATGTAGCACAATACTTGTATAGTTTTGGTTTGGAGTAGTCTATAATATGTATCCACATAAATCAAGGATTCGATCTTATGCTTATGTCATTGGATTTGTAAAAACATGGAAGTGAAAACATTTTTCAATGCCCTCAACATTGGATGTGAAGGATTTAACTTGACAACGGAGTTTGCACTAAAAGAAGCCCCTTTTGCTGATGCAAAAAATCCAGTAGAGAATTTCTTATCACTTGCCAACTCTATGTCATTTGGTCCAATAAGATAGATATTGATGTCAAGTTTTCATTTTCAAGTGAGACTATTTCTTGCTAAATATGCCCAATTGTTGTATGGCCTGGATGACCAAGACCGTCTACAGGTAAAGAAATCTCGGTTGTGGCATGCATATGGCTCTGTATTTGAAGGTAATCAGTTGATGCGCGTTGGAAACAATTATACAAAGAAGAATATACATGAAGATTCCATTGTACCTGTGACCACCTGGTGTTGGCCCCCTAGGGTATGCAAACATAATTTCTTACTCTTATCTGGGATCTGGAACTATCACTCATATTTTTTGTTATACAGAAATAAATGGTTAATCTTATGTGTAGTATAAAACATGCAGAATGCATAAAGCAGATTAAAACAATGTCAATTATGAATATTTCTACATGTATATCAAGTACATTTTGTATCTTGTATTTCTTTGTAGTTGATGGAAATCTTTTTACTTTATAAATTTTTGCGATGAAATTAGTGTCTTGTTTCAAACAATGTCCACATTTTGGTAACCATGTTCAAACAGGATTAGTGTGTCTAGACTCTATATCATATCCTTTATGATTCCATATGCTATTTGCAAAGCCATCTAAAAGACATTTTATCTTCTTTAATTTTCTATCTTAATGCCTCTAGGATTATCCATAGGATTATTTTTTAGAGTTGTGCCTTCTCTTATTATAGTTATCTTGTGCCTCTACTTATGAATGTCAGCAACATTCCATGACTACTGTAAGTTACTTTTCATTTTCTTTGCTCATAGTGGTTGAGACAAGTCTCAATGTTTTAGTTAAGACAATTGAGTCAGTGTAGTGATATAATTTGAACACAAGGGAACTTCTTAGCTCAGTAGAAGTCTTTTTCTTGGCACATTTCATAGTCTTATATATGAAAAGAGCCCACGTGAAAGATGGAAAATTTGACTAAAATCTTCATTATCAGGCCTAATAGTTAAAAATTGAATTAGATCTGGCATGTGTTATTTTCCCTTTTTAATTAACTATGTACATTGTTATGGTACAGTATCAGTCATAGCTTCAAGGGCTATATGCTGGAGGCATTGAGGGTTGTCGTCATGAATTTGCAGCTTACAAGTTATTATATATTTGTCTGAATCCAGACAACACTAGTCATCTTTTGTCTTCAATGGCAAGGTATGTACAATACAATTGGCATAAAGTAGTTCAAAGATGGTTTCTTGATTAAATACAATTTTACATTAAGCTTATTTTCCTAAACTAGAATTTCTTGGTTTTTTATATCACAAAACTTTGATATGTTTCCCATTTATTCGCTATTTTTGGTAGCTTGGTTTAACTTTAACCACTCACGTCTGCATTGGTCTAAATGGATCACTATTCTGTGGGCCTTGTTGTTTTAAGCTAGTATTTTGTTACTTTTTTTTCTCCACTTAAGTAATCATGTTTATTCTTGGTTCTAATGCATGCATTGTGTTCTGGAAAAACAGTCATCTTTTAGATTGAATACTTCTTTAGGTTTACAAACAAAACGGATGTGAAGCAGAATTGCTAGTAGTACAATATATTGATGTTTAATGGTTGCTATATTAATGGGAGCCTTCTGTGACCTAGATATGATACATTTCATCTTTAGAACACATGCAATCATTAGTTTAAATTCAAATAACTCACTATCATTTACCATGAATGATTTTAGTACTGCACCTTATAAAAGACATTTCTATAGAATGATACAATATTGCAATATTTGGAACACATTACCTGTAAAAGGAAAACCTAAGTTGTATTGGTCCCTAAGGTGTGCAGTTTGAATGGTGGTATGTGAGCCCAAATTTTGGTGTGAGGTCATCTAGTGACTTTAATCTATGTGGAGCTTGACAGGAAATAATTTAATTCAAAAGAGGTATTTCTTCAAAATTGCTACTTCCTCGGATCCTTAAAAATGAGGATAGATTTAATGATTTTCCTTTGATTCTGTCACATGAAATTGTGTAGAAGTGAATAACGTAGGATCCCTGTGTGGGGGCAGGAAGACCTCTTGTCAATGTCCTCTACATCCTTGTTCTTGTCATTGGTGTTTATTATGAATTCATTATCAACGGTTACAAGAAGAAATATTGGCATCTAATGACTTTTATTTGTGGTGGAGCTTTGATAAGAAATGTGCTTCAAATCTTCCTCCAAAGTTTCGTCTCCTTGGGTTTCTTGAAAATCAGGATGAATTCATGCTCTACCTTTTATTCTGCTACGACAACTTAAGTAGAAGTGAATTCGATAGGATGCCCTATGTTGGGGCAGGATCTCCTGCCAACCTCCTCTCCATTCTTCTCCTTTTCATTAGTGTTTATTGTGAATTCATTATCCATGGTTACATGAAAACATGTTGGAACAAACACTTTGTATCCTCATAAAGCTCAATGTTGGTGCTTTTACAGTGCTGCAGTCTTTTCTAATTCTTATGCAATTTGGGATATAATTTTTCTCTCTATTTGTGATATGGTCAACTTTCGGTCACATGATTTCTTGTTCTTCGTTTCCTCTGACACAAGATTGTCCTCTAGTTCAATGTATAGGGTTTATTTGCTTAAGATACCACTCTGCTTTTTTATTTTGTTATTTGTTATTTTTCTAGTTTAGATTCTTGATTTTCATCTCTCCTTTTCAAGAGATGCCTTGGGTACCCCCACATTGCTATGTTTGCTTGATGTATGTTAACTATGCAGTGTGTACATATGATTTATTTCTTTCTTTCTTCTTCCATTTAATGCAAACACTGGTTTTTTATACTTTCGTCAAGTATACCTCTAATATCATCATGTTACCCTAGGCAGTCTACCAAGCAGGTACTAAGTATTTGTCACCAGTGTGTTTTTCAAAAAGTTTGAGTGAGAAGATTTGATGAGTTGTATGGCCTTCTGTCTCAAGGAAAATGTTAAATTTACAGTGCTGAAAGCATTGAACGTGCCCTTGCAACAAAGGAAAAAACTAAGGGAAGGATTACTTATGATCAGCCAAGACTAGATCAATGGAACATATAGTCAATCAACGTATAGATGCAAAGATGATGGGATTTTAGTCATCAACCAAGACAAGGGTGGTGGAGGAAAGGATAAAAAAGTTTTCAAGAATGGAGATGCAAGAGGGAGCACTTCAAATTATGTTAAGGGATCTTTTAATTGTTGCAAATTAAGTCATTTTGAAAAGTATTGTTATAAAAAAATGTGTTTTAAATCATGAAGTGATATGTGCTACCGAACCATGTGCCACAAAGATCTTACTTCAAAATATGTTAGACTGTATCCACTACCTTAAAATGGAATATGTTAGAATATTGTTGTTCAGTAGTGGATATGTTAGACTATGCTCTTGATAGATTTGAGGTTAAAATGGATTTTTTTAGTTTAAATAACATATCTTTTTCTTTTTCTTGAACATGTTCTTTCATTTGTCAGTGAAATGAGAGATGGTCCCTAATTTGAATTGGCTCCCATGAGAATATTGTCCATCCTCTTGCATTGTCTGAGTTTTTCTAAGGGCTTTGACACGTGGCTAGATTAAGCCGGAGTCACAATTATATGAGGTTAGTTAGTTGGGATTGATCCAAAATTACCATATTATGACTCCTTCCAGCAATCTGTTGACTTTGTTCAATAAAATATTTAGTGAACCACAGTTAGGAATATTTACGCATTCTATTGAATAGAAAAAACTAATAGGGCGACCTACATTGACACATGGCATGTACAAAGTCAGTTGGTGGATTTTCAGTCAATAAGTGATATGAGCATAGATTGAGCAAGATAAGAACTGAACATAACTCACATAACTCCTTCAGTGATCCAAGAGTCCACTAAGAACTTCCTACGAAAATAGGATGTAATATTCTAAAATTTGAATGAATGTGCATGGATGATGAGGTTCCTAAAATACAAAGAAGACAACTCCTCATTAGTTCCATGCTACCTCTTACTAATTCCACATGCAGTGTTACACTTAGGATGTGTCATGTAGCCTTTTTAATTGTAATGTTACATGCAGTGTGTTACAATTACAATTTGTGAACTAATTATATCTATTCCATTTATTATAGGGATGAAGTGGCATTATTCAAGTGCTATCTTATCTGAACTGAAATTGTGATTTTATTTTAGCCTGATATTATCAATTGTTTATGTATCATATGTACATTGCATTGTAACTTCTGGGATCTTGAGGCTGCTATTGGCAGCTTTAGATTTTTAGCTTCAACCAGATACACAGTCTATTACATTTTATTTGAGAGTTTGTTTGCCTGCAACGATGGTAGTTGTATCTATGACCCATTCATGTTGTATTTCTATGCAATTGATTGTTCTGGGAAATGTTTCATAGGTGTATGATGTAACCAAATTTTTGGAGGACCATCCTGGTGGAGATGAAGTGTTGATCTCAGAAACTGGTATTGTATCATTTCTAAACCACTGTTCTTAAATGCTATTTCCTATTAAAATAAGAAGCATATTTACAAGACAAAATGTTTCTCTAAGTGATAGATCTACATGCCATAGCAGTGTTATTGAGCATAGGATTTATTTTATCAAGGTGTTGTTGAATGCAATCCCAAAGGCATGGTTATGAAGTAGATCACCCTGTTGCAGCAGCTTAGCTAAATGATTACTTTCACAAGCCCACTTGCTCTTGTTGATAGGAAAAATCTATCAAAAAATTATATTTAGTGTATTTAAAAATAACTAAACTTAGCATACCCCTTGCACACCAACTCAACTGACAATGCCAGCCCAGGTCTTGCACTCTACAAATGGTTTCAATATAAGAAGGTTCAGTTAATATTCATCAGCCTAGGTCTTGCAATCCTTTTTCATACCTTCCACCACTCAAGATAGAAGGTTCACTCCTTGGGCACTAGGAATTTGATAATTTTTAAAATTTGGCATCAATATTGAGGAGTTGATACCAATTTATTGTGGACCAAAGGTAGAGCAAGATGGGAAAAGCTGAATAAATTTTCTATCTGAGCTAAAGAAACCCAAAACTTGATCTTGAAACATGAAGATTATTAACTTCTCAATCAATTTTAATTAATTGTGCCATGGAAGAAAATCTCCCTTGTAAAAAAGGTAGCTTGTAAACTCAGTTGCACCTTAGAAATTTAAATGAATATAGCTTCTCCTTGTATAGAATAGTAATTTTACACACGCTCAGTTATACATTAGAATTCACCATCGGCTCTATTCCTTCCCTAATCATAGGCATGATGTGTATATGATACAAATACATATAAAGATGTTAATTTTTTATAGTTAATTGTATTTAGTAGTATGTATTACCTACTCATCATAAGGTGCAGCTTTAGCCATTGTTTCCATTCTTGCATAATCAATGTATTTCCCTTGAACCATGGATCTTTTGGGAATAACCTATCTATTTTTTTCAATGACCTTCATTGTCTTGTTTGAAGCCAATTGAAGACCCCCATTAAAATTTTCAAGCTTTTGGGATGATTCTTAATAGCTTACTTTTTCAGTTTGGAGAACATGTGTTTTCTTATTGCCAAGCTATGTTTAGGTCTATGGAAATGTCATGCAATGTTTTTAACTAGCCTAGAAAGTTTTTCATTTTATCATGGTTGGCAACAAAATGTGAAGTCAAGTAAGAGTTCCATTACGTAATCTCAAGCCTTATCCATGGGATACAACATGATGAAAATGAAATGAAGAATATACTTGTTTACAAGAGAGTCTTTGTATAGGTTTCATACCTAGCCCTACTAGTGTGTGTTCCTATATGATGGATTGTACAATTTTGCCTTATGTTCCACATGTCAAGCGCAAGATCTGACCTTCCTTAAGAACCTAAAAGAGCTCAAACCTTGAGAATTGTTGCCTTAGCCCAGGTTTGAGAACAGTTGCCTTAGCCCAGACTTGTAGTTTGTAGTGAAGAACAATAATATATTCACTGGAACGTGGAACACCCACATGGAAGATAACATTTCATTGTTATTTGGTTCATGATGTTGTGGCACTGAAGTAGAATGATGTGGCAGACCCATGTGGTAGATGGTGTATCATCATGACATGGCTCATTGGTGATGTGGTGATGACATGGTGAAAACATTTCACTAATGTGGCACTGACATGGAGAGGAAGTGGAAGGTGATGTGGAGCAGGGTATTAACCTATTGTTATACTAGGATTTCGAGGAATTGATTCCGAGAAATTTGGAATCTAGTATTTGGCCTATCTCCCAATAATAATAGAACCTAAACTTTTCAGTTGACAAAATCATTGGACTATATAAAATTTATCTTAGTATCATAGACTCGAGACTTATTATTGGCTAAGATAGTCGTATCTGTACTCGAAACTACTACATTAGGATCTTCAGAATCAGTTGTAGATCCATTTTTTTGGCCCTTTCGAAGACCCTTGGAATATGAAGATATAGAGGTCGCAAAACTTGAGTTTCTAGTTAGTTTAGCCTCAATTATAGTTGAAGAGACAGTTTGTATCCCAAGTGCTTGTGCAAACAGTTTCTGGGAAGCTCTTCCAAGAATGTGTGCATTTGACATCCTTATCATTGACGAAATATTTTGAGGATGAACTCTTAGTGCCTTATTGATAGAGGTTTGATCCACCTCATCCCTTGAATCATTTTCCTCAAGTATCAAATGAGATGTCAAGGAAGTGCTTCTCTCTTGTATAACTTCACCTAAATTTGAAATGTGACAGGCATTCGTGTTTGAAGGAATACCTACAAGAAAAATTTCCACATCCACAACATTGTTGCTTCCAATTTCACGTCTTGTTGTTAAGTCTGAAGCACCTTTACAAGGACAATTTGCAAATGGAAGCCCCAATGCCTGGGCAAACATTCTCTTAACAGTTGCCGCAGGTTTGCATTCAAAATTGGCTTTTGCAGGCTGCAAAGACACATTTGTAACTTGTGGTGAATCAGTTAAGGCTTTCTTTGTCATCTTCTCACCTATAAAAGGAACCCTTGTGCTTGTATCTTTATCTGTCGTTTTATCATCTATACAAGGAACATTCAATTTCAAGTTCCTACTCATCGTTCTGTTAACTGCTGTAGAAGGTGACTGTTCCAATCTGACCTTTGTAGTCTGTGGTGTTGTGGCAACATCCTGTAATGTCTCATCCAAGTTTTTATGCTCCATTTTCACATCTATATATGGAACTTTTGTATCCAACACCTTATCCTTGCTTTTGTGATCCGTGCATAAAGCATATATGTTCAAATATTTTTCCATCATTCTTTTCATAGTTGTAGCAAGTGTTTGTTCACAATTGTCCTTTACAGGATGTGGTGCTACTCTTTGTATTTATGATGATGCATGATTCAAGAATTTTTCTTTCATATTCTCATCTGCACATTTAAACTCAATATTTTTAACCACATCAGGCTTCTCAGAAGATGAATCTACCAAGATCCTCTTTCCCAAAGCATGAGCAATCATCCTGCAAGCAACTACTGGTACAATTATAGGTCTTGACACTACCTGCTCCTTTGGCTCGTAAATTTCTTCAGATGAACTAGGAGAAAAAATTTGTTCCCATGTGATGCAGGGGCATTAGGCTCAAGACAATACTTTGTATATAAATAGACGTAGGGGGGTCTCATGTTTTGATTTCCTATGTTATTATTCATATCTCAGTGATTTTTAGTTAATTGTGGAGAAGAATTGTAACTGCCCTCGAATGATTAGTGGGCATATGAATAGATAGTCAGTTTCATTTATCTAGGGATTAGGCTAAAATTAGAACTGTAGGAGTTCAAGAGTTTTTTCGAGTCACTAAAGAATCTGAATCGATTCTTTAGTAGTTTTTGTATAAAAATAAGCCTAAAAGGCACAATAGACAGTCCTGCAGACCTGCATAGAGTTGCATAGAGCTAGGGAGCCGGAGAGGCAAAGTAGTGTAGTAGGAGGGCCATCGAACTTAAGATCTGGCCATAACTAGAAATTTTTGTAAGTGAATTCATTTATATGAAGGAACCTGTTGTGGTATTACATGTGCATCGATTGAATTAATTTCTGTGTGATAATGCCTTGAATCCCCGTGAGCTGGGTATGAGTAAGACTCTGTAATTTGTTTTAAAATTCTATCCATATATTCAGTGTTGAGACCCTATGCCAATGTATTGATTCGTTTCAAGAAGAAATTGTATAGCAATGCATAATAGGAGCCTCTATGTAAAAGGTTAAATTCATAATATTGTCCATAACTGAGTTGATGATGTTTCTGCATGCATTGGTAAATTTATGAAATGCTGAGGTTGGGTACTGTGAACCAAACCTTGTGTGGGTCGTTTTATTAAGACAAGTCAGTAGTCACGGCATGTATCAATGCTCTTGAATAGCTATGACCTTGAATTTTGGCATCCAATCTAAGAGAAACGAAGCAAGAATAATGTTTTGTTGTAATGTGTATACACAGGGTAATTTATAATTGATGATTCATATCCAGAGGCCGTATGTAAATCGTGAGTACATACACAGTGGGAAGCGCACAAGCGTGAACTGAAGGGTCGTGGCACAGTTGAAGAATTGAACGAAGAAGTGGTAGCGTTGAAGAACTAAATCAAAACCGTTATCAAAAGGTTAACACAGGAAGAAGCGAAATTGTAAGCGAAAGAGAGAGGCAGAACCATGACGAAGGAGAGAGGCGGAACCGTGAAGCATGAACAGTGAACGTGGTTTCAATCCACCAAACCGACAGTATCGCGTAGTGCCTTAAGTGGTAAATGGAATCGACCAAAAAAACGCGATGCCACAACCCGAGCGATGCGTGTCCATAAGTGGTTTGGAAAAACCACTTTCATCGCGTGATTTTTGAGAGATAGCCTTCGCGCACTTTCATTGCGCGATATTCATTTATGATCGTCGGATCACCGAAGTTGATCCAATGACGCCTCAACCATCGGATGAGGAGGGTGAGTTAAGTGTGGGGACCAGTTTCTTCGCGTAAGTTAAGAGTTAAATACCGTGCAAGTGGGTAGCGCGATGGTCGTTGGATTCGTTAATGGAAGCGCGAGACTCGGATCTCAAGAAAAGGCGAAGGTATGTTAATGAAACACCGAAGTCAATGTATGCAATGGTTTTGTAGTGTGTGGGGCCCAAATAATATTTTATGGTTTGTGTTTGGCTTTTAATAAGAGTCTGCGTTATGCCATATTTGCTCATATTATGAACCACTATACATTGATTTAATCGTGAAGTTCGAATAAAGATTCGAACCCCATAAAGTGAAGGTCGTAGGTTAATATGGCTTGAGTTGTAGTGTTGGCTTTAGACAAAAGTGAATATTTAATCAAATACATGTGTGGATGATTTTTATGGTTTATAACCATAGTGCAATTAGAATATAAGCCTCCGCATAGTTTTACAACAGCAGACCAATAATAAAGTTCCCGAAGCTAAATGATTGAAAACCTTAAGGGTAAGGTTGTTGGGGTTCACCTGTGCATGCATATTATGTGCGTTGGCGTTATTGCTATGAGTTGAGATTACATGGGGAAAAATTGGGAATGCATTTTATATGCATAGAAAGATGTTAATGTGGGTTTAGTAAATAAGGCATGCCATCAAGTGGTATTAGAGCTAGAATAGCTCTTTGAAAAATAGTTTTTGAAATGCACATGTACTGAACCAGTGAGGAAAGTTTGATGTTTAAATCTGTTTAATAGAATTTACAAATTTGATTAAGTATGCAATGAGGGTATTCAGATTTCCAGAATCTGAATTTGGAGACAAAGGTTTTGAATATTGCAGCAGATAGAGATGCAGTGCAGGTGAAAGAAGAAGTAAGATCATTCAGGGATCTTGGGAGGTGAGTTGGTGAGACTTATTTGACTCTGGTTTGAAGTATTTGTTTGCAGAATGCAGAGTGCAAGAAATTAGGAAATCTTAGCAAAGGCAGATCACAGCTTTGAGAGCAGTGATGAAAGAATCCAGCAAGGGATTCTGAGTGAAGAAGAAAGTGTGGCAGAACCTGGAGGATTCCCAACTGAGGTTGGATGAAATAAGAATAGATGTGTTCTTGAAAAGTTGCAGATTGAAGCCTAGAGAAAGCAGAAGAGAGTGCTCAGAAGGTTCCAGCAGATAGGGGACCAGTACTTGCCAAGAGCCCAGATCCGGAGGAAAGGATTGGTGAGGTAAGTTGCAGCAAGAGAGCTTGTTGTTGCAGAGGCTTGGTGCAGATTATGAGTGAAGAACTCATGGAGGAGAAAATGGCTACTGATAGCCATAGCAGAGATTGCAGAGGTTCTGAGAGGGGCCACAATAGAAGATTGAAGGAAGATGCCAAAGAAAATGGCATGAGGAAGAAATTAACTGATGAAGAATATTGGAAAGAGGTAGCTGAGATCTGGGAGCAGTTCAACAAACTGGAACTGATGATAAAGGAAAGATAGAGAGTTGGTTGGCTCATGAAGAAGAAGGTAAAGTGGCAGAGGCTACAGATGAAGAGAGAGCAGATGATTAATGCTCAGCTGAAATAGAAATTACTCAGGATGATTGAGTATCTGGAGAAGGACTTGAAGACTGAAACTTCAAGTGAGACCAAGAGGTCGAATGGCCTTACATCTGACAAATTTTGTATTTTTGCAAGAAGAACATGTGGAAAAGAACAAACTATTGATGTTGTCACTAAGGAAGAAAATGGAACAGCCACATATTTTGAAAATGTCCATACACAGTTGGGGAAAGGTTTTGCTTTCCAACATATTGGAACCAGTGATGGCCAGAAGCTGGAAATTGAGAGATCAATTGGACAGCTCGAAGAGACTGAAGAGAGGACCATTGAAGAATTTCTGAAATGTATAGAAGACTTGGAACAACAGGAAGATTTGATGATCAAATCATCAAATGAGACCATGGGGTCTTATGGTTTTAAAACTGACAAGATTTGTGTGAATGCAGGTATTGAAAGAGACAGTTCATATGATGAAACTGTATTCAGTGAAGCTGAAAGTTGCCAAGAAAAGTATGATGATTATCTTTCAGATGAAGATCAGATTGTGTTATTGCAGCCAAAGGAATTCATAAACTCCTTGTTTAATGAAAGAGATTGTTTCAATGAAGACATGACAGTTTTGTCTGATGATGATGAATTTGTTATTGATAATGACAAAATGATTCTGTTAAATGGCCAAATGGAGAGTGATGGACAGATAACTGAATTTATTGCAGAGGTGGAAGATCATAATTCTATTTTGATGAAAGTTGAAGAAGTAGTGACAGCAGGAAACTTGACTTGTGATAAAGAGGAAGATACTGAAGATTTCACAGAGGGTTTCTCAGATGAGATGACATAATTGTGGCATGAGTTGAGTATTCTAGAGCAGAGGATAGAAACACAGAGAAAAGGTGTTCAGATTGTAAAGGCAGAAGTGAATGAAGATGAGAAAGTTCATTTTTATGAACCAGAGCAAGGAGACATCCTTGAAGAGGATGATGCAGAGGAGAGACTAACTGACAGTCTCAAGAATTGTTTGAAGGTTTGGAATCAGCATACTGAGGTGCTGATAGAGAAGAAGAGAAGGAAGGTGAGACAATCATGTCTCATGTAAAAGAACTTGTTGTTTCTGTAGATGACAAGGAAGAGTTGGCTTGTCTGAATAGCCAAGAGAAGACTGTAAGGCAGACTTTTGGGGCTGCTACAGCAGTGGAGAATCATATTTTTATTTTGACAGAAGATGAATACATTGAGCTTAAAGAACTTGATTTGATTGCCAGAATCAATCAAGGAGATGAGAGGAAATTGCTGAAGATTTCCCAAGAAGAAGAAAAAGATGTTGAAACTAAGTTGCAGCATGCTAAGGATGTGAAACAAGAACGGAAGAGATGGTTGAAATGTTTGCTGAAAACATTTGGAAAAGAGAATGAAATGGCAGAACAGTAGCTTGGAGTGTTGCTGGAGGAAATAATGGAGCAACAAATTGAAGTGTTGCCAGAAGAGGAGGAAGAGACACAAAGATTTTATGACTTTGATGTTTGTTTTATGATTGCAGGTACTGATGGAAGGACTAAGGCATGGTTAGTCCAGGAGAAGAAAAGAGGTGATGATAGTGACTGGAAATTTAAATACCAGTCTGAAGAATTGTTGAAGATAAAGAAGGAAGAAATTGTCATGGGTGACAATCAGGAAGATTTTTACTGTTGCAGAGAACAAGAGGGTATGGATGATTGGGTGGCAGTAAGCATGGCAGTAAGAGTCAGGGCTCAGCCATTAAGAGCAAGAGCCAGAATAAAATCAGCAGTAAGAGTTCAGCAAATAAGAACTCAGCAAGCAGAAGCAGAAGTAGAAATTCAGCAAGCAAGAGGAAGCAGTATCCAGCAGTCAGAAGACATATTAGATGAAGAAATTGCATTGATAATAAGGTTGATGATGAAAGTGTCTGAGAAGAAGACATCAGCAAGAAAACAGAGAAACAGCAGCAACAACAAGAAGACAGCCACAAACTGTGAAGGCATAGCAAGTGGAGGGATGCAGAATAAAGTATGGAAGCCTGGAGGAATGCAAAAGAAGAACACTGCAACAGATGACCAGTTGCAGAACAAAGTGTGGGATCTAGGAAGACAAGGATGAAAGCACATGATCAGGAGATCATGAATCATTTTAACCTGGGGAGTCTGATGCAGGGGCATTAGGCTCAAGACAATACTTTGTATATAAGTAGACATAGGGGGGTCTCATGTTTTGATTTCCTATGTGATTATTCATATCTGAGTGATTTTTAGTTAATTGTGGAGAAGAATTATAACTGCCCTCGAATGATTAGTGGGCATATGAAGAGATAGTCAGTTTCAGTTATCTAGGGATTAGGCTAAAATTAGAATTGTAGGAGTTCAAGAGTTTTTTCGAGTCACTAAAGAATATGAATCGATTCTTTAGTATTTTTTGTATAAAAATAAGCCTAAAAGGCACAATAAACAGTCCTGTAGAGCTGCATAGAGTTGCATAGAGCTAGGGAGCCAGAGAGGCAGAGTAGTGTAGTAGGATGGCCATCGAACTGAAGATCTGGCCAGAGCCAGAAAATTTTGTAAGTAAATTCATTTATATGAATGAACCTGTTGTGGTATTACATGTGCATCGGTTGAATTAATTTGTGTGTGAGAATGCCTTGAATCCCCGTGAGCTGGGTATGAGTAAGACTCTGTAATTTGTTTTAAAATTTTGTCCGTATATTCAATGTTGAGAGCCTATGCCAATGTACTGATTTGTTTCAAGAAGAAATTATATAGCAATGTGTAATAGGAGCCTCTATGTAAAAGGTTAAATTCGTAATACTGTCCATAACTGAGTTGATGATGTTTCTGCATGCATTGTAAATTTATGAAATGCCGAGGTTGGGTACTGTGAACCAAACCTTGTATGGGTCGTTTTATTAAGACAGGTCAGTAGTCACGGCATGTATCAATGCTCTTGAATAGCAATGACCTTGAATTTTGACATCCAATCTAAGAGAAACGAAACAAGAAGAATGTTTTGTTGTAATGTGTATACACAGGGTAATTTATAATTGATGATTCATATCCAGAGGCCGTATGTAAACCGTGAGTACATACACAGTGGGAAGTGCACAAGCGTGAACTGAAGGGTCGTGGCACAGTTGAAGAATTGAACGAAGAAGTGGTAGCGTTGAAGAACTGAAGCAAAACCGTTATCAAAAGGTTAACACAGGAAGAACATGAATTGTAAGCGAAAGAGAGAGGCGGAACTGTGATGAAGGAGAGAGGAGGAACCGTGAAGCATGAATAGTGAATGTGGTTTCAATCCACCAAACCGGAAGTATCGCGCGGTGCCTTAAGTGGTAAATGGAATCGACCAAAAAAACGCGATGCCACAACCCAAGTGATGTGTGTCCATAAGTGGTTTGGAAAAACCACTTTCATCGCGTGATTTTTGAGAGATAGCCTCCGCGCACTTTCATCACGTGATATTCGTTTATGATAGTCGGATCACCGAAGTTGATCCGACAACGCCTCAGTCGTCGGATGAGGAGGGTGAGTTAAGTGTGGGGACCAGTTTCTTCGCGTAAGTTAAGAGTTAAATCTCGTGCAAGTGGGTAGCGCGATGGTCATTGGATTCGTTAATGGAATCGCGAGACCCGGATCTCAAGAAAAGGCGAAGGTATGTTAATGAAACGCCGAAGTCAATGTATGCAATGGTTTTGTAGTGTGTGGGGCCCAAGTACTATTTTATGATTTGTGTTTGGCTTTTAATAAGAGTCTGTGTTATGCCATATTTGTTCATATTATGAACCATTATACAATGATTTAATCGTGAAGTTCAAATAAAGATTCGAACCCCATAAAGTGAAGGTCGGAGGTTAATATGGCTTGAGTTGTAGTGTTGGCTTTAGAAAAAAGTGAATATTTAATCAAATACATGTATGGATGATGTTGTAGTGAAATTATAATATAAGCCTCCGCATAGTTTTACAACAGTAGACCAATAATAAAGTTCCCGAAGCTAAATGATTGAAAACGTTAAGGGTAAGGTTGTTGGGTTTCACCTGTGCACGCATATTATGTGCGTTGGGGTTATTAATATGAGTTGAGATTACATGGGGAAAAATTGGGGATGCATTTTATATGCATAGAAAGATGTTAATGTGGGTTTAGTAAAGAAGGCATGCCATCACCATGCAGCCAGGTAAGCAGCTTCCCTCTATTCAAATGATATGGAAGGATATTGGTCGTTTTTATCCTTATGTTGCAAGTCTTGTAATGTCATCTTCCACTTAAGTAATTGACAAGTAGCTTGTGGACTTTTAGTATCAAGGAATCCATATGATATAGTCAATTCTTCTGACGTTCTGGTGCTTTTCCTGGTAGACAGAATTGTGAATGAAAAGGATGGGTTTTCACACTTCCCCACATCGAGGTGTGTAAGCACGCTTGGTTCCTCCTGCTGTGTAAATGCCTATATCGTCGCCGTAAAGTGACTGGCTCGCACACCCTTTGACTTTGGGAGACTCAGGAAAATCCACACTAAATCCCCACTATGTGTGAAATTCTTTTGCGCCCCTTGATTCTATGAGCAGTGGGGAAGTGGGAGAGGGAGAGGAAGCTTTTTCAGATCGACCCGATCAACCAACCCCACAGTTTTAGCAACTGCGAAGGCAAAGGTAACACTAGGTTCAGCACCAGATAAACCAGCCTATTTCATAATATGCTATTGGGTTCCACCTATTGGCCTGGTACAGAGACTATTTCAACTGCATTTTTTTTAAATATTATATTGTTAGCGTCGGTATTCCAACGATTGCTTATCCGACGGTTTTTTTTTTTTTTTTTTTTTTTTAATCATTTGTTTCCATTGGTATTCCGACCTTTTAGCACCATCGCTCTAGCAACGTTTACCTTTTTTTTTTTAATTTGTTGCGTCGGTCTTCTGACCTTTTAGTACCGTCAACCTAGCGAAGTTTAGTTTTTTTTTTTTTTTTTTTAATGTTTGTGTCATCGGTATTCCAACGTATATAAACGTCACTCTAGCGATGTTTAATTTTTTTTTTTAAATGTTGCATCGGTCTTCCGACATTTTAGTACCAACGCTCTAGCGATGTTTGGAGGCATCAAACTAGAGACGCTTGTGTTCATCGGAAGAGTGACGATTCATGAGACGTCGGAATTGCGACACCAATATAAAACGTTGGAGATAGCGTCACTCTATCGATGTTTAAGTCAAGCATCTGAAGTCTGACTTTAGGAGAAACCACGTTTTTCCGCACCTCAAATCGTCACTCTTGGGATGCCTATGTGTCGCAAGAGCGACATTGTGGCCATAGAAATTTGGGGCAAATGTGCTAGTGTGTGTAAATGTGATGTGATCAAAACTTCGATCTAACCTTTGCGTATGCAAATATTTCCAAGAGGCATGGATCACGAACCTAAAAGGTTTTATTCAACTATGATACAATGAGTTGGGAATCAAGGAAGACGTGCAGGTGATGGAAACCTATCAAGGAGGAATCATCCAAGAGGCCTATGACGGTGTCATATTTAGCTTAATTTTTGGTGGCTAACATGATACATATTTTGTAAGTGAGACAGGGTGTCTAATCAGGATAATATATGGCCCAGGTTGCAGCAACGAGGTTTTGCGACCATAGAGAGGCACAGATATTTCGATAAGAGGCATGGATCACGAACCTAAAAGTTTTTTTTCCAATTTTGATAGAATGATTTTGGAATCAAGGAAGACATGCAAGTGATGGAAACCTATCAAGGAGGAATCATCCAAGAGGCTTATGACGGCGTCGTGTTCAGCTTGATTATTGGTGGCTAACACGATACATAGTTTGTAAGTGAGACAGGGTGTCTAATCAGGAGAGTATATGGCCCAGGTTGTAGTAGCGAGGTTTTGCGACCATCAAGAGGCGTCATTAGCAAATATATAATAATATACTGGGGGATGATCCATATGTGACACATGATGAGAGAGCGTTTTTAGAGTGAATCCATGATGAGTTGATAATCATAAAAATAATTTATGGTGCATATGTATACATTATAGGGCACTTTGGGAATTTATTTATGGGTAAAATTTGTTGAGGTAGAGTCCGTTGGCAGGATTTTTTAGGCACGTCCCATCGGTATCTTATAAAATGTATGCCCCTTAAGGAGGAATTTCTTGAAAATATATGGACCCTTCCATAATGTCTCAAACTTCCTAGGCCTTAAAGCTTCTTGGTCGACATCATAACGGAGGACTAACTCTCCTTTGGTGAATGACCGAGGGGTGATGTTGTGAACAAACAAGGCTTTGACCCTCTTTTTGTGTGCTTTGTTATATTGGAGATACTTTCGTCAAGTAGTTCCAACTGCACCAACCTTTGCTCTAAGGGTTTAGTGTCGATGAGAAGTTCGATAGCCGAATGTATGGTGGGTATTTCGCGTTCAATGGAAGTCACTACTTCCACCCCATAGACTAATTGGAAGGGTGTGAAACATGTTTAAGCTTTGACCACTATGAGATACGCCCATAGGGTTGAGAAAACCATGTGGTGCCAATTGGTTTTTTGATTGCTCACCATATGTTGCAACATTGTTTTGATGACTTTGTTGACAAATTCTACCTGACCGTTGGATTGAGAGTGATATGGGGATGCAAACTTGTGAGAAAAACCAAGATGTTGGGATAATTCCTGGAATATTTTTTTTTCGAAATGTTTCCCGTGATCGCATACCAATTCCTTGCGAACACCGAATCGTGTGATGACATGGTTGAAGAAAAACAGTGTGGCAGTGTCTGCGGTGTTATTATATGTGGGCATGGCTTCTGCCCATTTGGTAAAATAATAAACAACCACCACAATGTATTTGTGGTTTTCGGATGATGGGGGATTTCAAGTTATGAAGTTTATGTCCCATTTGCAGAAGGGACCAGTGATGATAATGGGGTGTAGGGGAGATGGAGGTGATCTTTCCTTATGAGCATAGCATTGGCATCGCTCACATATTTTGACTGCTTAAATGTAGTCATGAAAAATGGTTGGACGAAAGTAACCAGCATGAAGGACTTCTTGAGCAGTGTCCATCCCTGAGAGGTGGCCGCCGTAAGCCCCACTTTGACAGTCATTCAATACCTACTCGGCTTGGTTGTTAGTGAGGCACCTATGAAGGATGTTGTCGACGCCTCTTTGATAAAGGAAATCTCCTAGAAGGAGGTAACGGGGGGAATAATGGCATATGCGCCTTTGATCGTCACGAGTGAGCTGAGTTTGAAATTTTGAGTTCATAAAAAGAGGAGGATATCACCATACCAAGGGTCATCCATTGATACTAAGAAAAGATGTCTGTCTCGTAGTGCATCATTAATGAGGGATCCTTGGGTCTCTATTGCGAGATCAATTAAACTTTCGATCGAATTCTTGTAGTATAACTACCCATCAAGCATATTTGTGATTCAACATATGGCGAGTGAGAAAATATCGCATAGGTTTGATAGCTACTACGATGGTGGTGGTTCTAAGGATGATATAATGTTGAAGCTTATATACTTAATTTAGTAGGGCTAAGGAGGTTTTTTCTTCTGGATCATCATTAGGGGAATTTTGATGTCTAGAATGGGCCTCCTAAGTAAATTATAAAATAATAGTGGAAATAATAACATAAGATTTGATTACATCATCAAATTTTGGAGGGAAAAAAGAAAAAAACTACTTTTTGAACTTGTATTTTCAACTTATTTCCAAAAAATTTTACTCAAATTTCGAGTGGGAGTACTCATTGGATGAAAAATTTAATTCCTCATCCAAGGAGTACCCATGTTGCATACTTTGTATGGATCCTACTCCACGAAAAATGAGAAATACATGAAAAACGTGATTGCAATCACGTTTTTTCATGTATTTATTATTTTTCATGTAGCAAGGTCCAGTAATTGTATGCAACATGGGTACTCCTTGGATGAGGAATTAAATTTTGCATCCAAAAAGTACTCCACTCGAAATTTGAGTAAAAACTTTGGGAGAAAAGTTGAAAATACGAGTTGAAAAAGTAGTTTTATTATTTTATTATTTTTTAAACTTTTTACCATTTTATTTAAAAAATGGTGAATCATCCCCCATGGTTGACATCATCCTCTTGAATCCTATTGGTTCTTATAAAGCTTATTTTGGTTGTACATTTTTCTTAGGAGGCCCATTTTAGACCTCAAAATTCCCCTAATGACTTCAATGAAGGCCCTGATAGGTTCTCGCTGATGTAATAAATTACGTGTTCCCTTTTGTTTGGTCTATCCTGGAATAACAACCCAATAATGGCTATATCTGATGCAGATAGATATAAGGTGTAGTATTTATTGTGGTTAGGTGGGCTAATCAAAGGAGCTAAAGATAACACATCTTTTAAAGCTTCAAATGATTTTTGAGCCTATCCATCCCATTTGAAAGGAATGTCTTGAGGAAGGAGGCGCAAGAAGCCCTACGCACAAGTAGTGTGTTTGGGGACAAAGCGTCATAAGAAATTGGCCTTACCCTGCAAACTTTGTAACTGCTTTAATGTTTTTGGAGGTGGTACTTCTTTAATTTCTTGGAATTTGAGAGGGTCAAATCTAATACCTTGTTGGGAGACTATGAATCCCAGTGATATTTTGGCGTTGACACAGAAAACACACTTGAGAGGGTTCAAGTATAGGTTATAGTGTCGACATCTTTGAAAAAATAAGTGGAGGTCTTCCAAATGATTAGCACGCTTCTTGGATCATACAATAAGGTCATCCAAATAGGCATGGATGAGATGATCCAAGTCATGTAAGATGTAGTTCATGGCGCGCTTAAAGGTGGTGCCAACGTTTTTAAGACCAATCAGCATAACTTGGTATGTGAATGTACCCCAAGGGGTAGTGAATGTGGTTTTGTATCGATCTGTATGGCGAATCTGGATCTGATTGTACCTATACAATCCATCCATGAAGGATCGGGCCTCATGGCTGGCACAAGCATCGATAACTTGGTCGATGAATGGTGTGGGTAATTGCCTTTGCGATAGGATTTGTTCAAATCTTGGAAATCGGTACAAATGTGAATGGTGCCATGCTTTTTCATGATGGGTACAGGGTTAGAAACGTA
Source organism: Pinus albicaulis (assembly GCA_034641835.2). NCBI lineage: Eukaryota > Viridiplantae > Streptophyta > Pinopsida > Pinales > Pinaceae > Pinus > Pinus albicaulis. Next base: position 1,068,563,019 of record CM076579.1, read on the forward strand.
AGACATGTAAACGACCAAATAGATAAATCTAGATTTGTGGAGTTTATCTAATTCTTGTTTGATTGCTTCTTCCTTAGAGGGTTGTAATTGACTTTGTTTCTGCCGGATAGGATGGGAATTAGGCCACGTGTCAATATGGTGTTCCATAATGGTGGGATTGATGCTTGGCATCTCTGAGTAATCCCATCCAAAAATATCCATGTATTCTTGGAATAAGGAGGTGTATGAGGTTATCTCTTCTGTAGAGCATGCTGCCCCCAAGGAGATTTCTTCGATATTTCTAAGTTTGCTTGAAATATTTACCTTAATGGTAGGTGAAATATTTGATATTTTCATTCCTCAAACGCATCAGGCGCTAGAATGGGATTTTTGAACCAATATGTTCTCCCTGATGGTAGGAAATACTTATATTATATGACGCAAATATCATGGGTTGGTGTGTTAGTAGGCACAAAGGATTTTTAGGTAGAAAAAATGAATGATGGTCCATGGCGTCCCATGGACATTCAGGTTCTGTCATGGCCTCTATAATATCTTCATCTGAGTGAAAAATATTATCTAAAGATGAATTGGATTGTGTGAGGTCATGAGGAGGGAGTTTGGGCCTAGCAGTGATGATTGACAAGCAAGAATAGGATTCGGTGGTTGATGTCATAGAACCAAGAAAATTTGACAACGTGCAGACGATATGGGTATGCACTATCGGTGGTGTTACTACTAGTGTGGTATGTTTAGCAGTCTCAACACCAAAAAATGATGAGCAGATAGCATGAATCATGGTTCCCACAGATGATGAGATGAATCATATGTGACGTTGCATGTCGTCAGCATTAGGTGGTGGAATAATTTCTGTAATGGCTAGTTTATAGTGAGTGGGAGGGATTTTTTGTGACCTTGTTGGTGTACAAGGAGCAAATTTTTCTCCTCCAATAGGAGGTCGACGCTAAATCCTAAGATGCTGAATTTTTGTAACATAGGGCATGCTTCTATTCTATGAGAACTACTAGTGCAAATGTTGCACGTAGGGCTAGTACTAACCAAGTAGATAGTATGCGAGTCAGTACTACTCATAGCATAAGACGACAACGCTTGGTTAGGGTCGTGAGATGGGGCATTTCAGAGTGCTTGCCATATTTGGGTCTTAGTATTAGAATGGTGTGACTTCCTAAGGTGGGTTTGACTTAATGTTGCTATGGTTTCTCTAAAACGTGGAAGGTGTTGATAGTTATTCATATGATGAAATTGAGAGTAGATGCAGCAATAATAGCATGTGATTCTCTCTTGCTTAGAGAGGTGGATTTGGGGAATGGGGGCCACTATGCAAAAAAATATCATTAAACTCGCCCAATTCTCGTCTTTGGTTAACCAAGTGGTTGGGTTTATCACATAGTGAACATGGGAGGGGTGGTTTGGACCACGTGCCGTGAAGGATTTTGGTATTTTTCCTATATCTAGGTTGATGATGGTGAGAGGAGGCCAGTGGGACTACTAATGACCTTTTTACCTCAAACACTGCACATGAGATGGACCTAGATGGACCTAGATGCTTCGTCCCCTTGGGGTGTGGTGTTATCCGAATATTCGGTGTCTGATCTAACTAAGTCAGAGTTGTTAGCGATGAACTAACGCATGAATATTAACATGGAGTGGAATCGAGAAATATGGGAACAGTTTCGCACATGATGGTTAATTGCGCAAATCTAACAAGTATGACGTCTACACCTATATATGTTTCTTTGGGAAACATGGTTGAATGGATACCATTGATTGAATGCCCATAATTCAGAGCACAGGAAGATCAAATGGTTTGGTTCATCGCACAAGGTGTAAGCTGGGATAGAAGGTGTGGACTTTGTTTGCCTTCTTTTATTCTGGGCGGTCGGCCGAGGGGGGTATGAGAATGAAGCTAGTTTTTCTTGTACGTAAGGATTGTTTTGGATCCATCATCATCTAGTTGTTTGGCTACTACTGATGAAGCCTAGGAATTGGTTTGTATGAGTGTGTGTAATGGATCCCTATATCAAGGTATTTCAGGTCAATGATGAGTGTAATGTTCATATTATGCATATATAGTGCATGCATGGTTGGTGTGTAATGCCTTGTTGTGTACAATTGTGACATTTTCTCGAATTGGTAGAGCCGAGGTTACGGTCATTTTTTGGGCATGTAGGAGAGTTTTTAACTCCTCTAACTCGGGACAGGTGTTGGTAAGGTGTCCAACTATGCTACATAAAGGGCAAGGTGGGGGTGCCCTGGGAATATTTGGGGTGTCCACCTTCTTACCTTTTTTATTATCCCTTTTAGTGGCACCAACTTGTGTCGATATAGGTGTTTCCTTATTTATGATGGCCTCTTGAGGGGCAATAGGAATGACGCCAATAGAGGTGATACCTGAGTTTGTCGACATGGTCGGAGGGGCCAGATACTAGACCGGTATCGCGAGAGCCATATTTGGCAACATAAGTGTTGCCATGACTTGGTGCGAGACAAAACTAGGTGGGGGATATAAAAAGGGGGTTTGGGTGATGGAATACGTGAGGAAAGTTGAGTCAACATCGATGATACTCGGGGTATCAGATGTTGGCTCTTGACTCGATTGGGTGTTTGATGAACTCATCATGCACACTGCAGCTGCTGTGTTTCTTGTAACATCTTCCAACAATGCATGGGGTTCTCCAGGATATGTACCAAGTAGAGTGGATGGATTGAACTGACCAAGAGCGAACTCAATGTACATTATAATAAACTCAGGAGAAGATCCTAGATATGGTAGGATGCCATCAAGGGCGGTTACTGTTTTCTACTCATAATACGTGAGATGGTCAATAATAACTACTTTCCCTTCATGGGGGAACATCATTACTCTAAACACATAGGATGCTACCATAGTCATTACATACATATAACTCCGACCAAGAAGGATGTTGTAATCCAACTATGCGTCGAAAACATCAATGTAACTAAGCACAGTTTTGTCGGCGAGATGTATCGATACATCTTTGTACAGACCTACGAGGGTGCAAGGATGCCCATCATATGCTTTGAGAATAATTTCAAATGGTTTGATTTATGGAGATCCTACTTTCTACCAAAAATTTTTGGACATGATACATGTGGATGCTCCTTCGTCAACGATGCAACATTGAATGGTGATGCTTTGGATTGAGACTGGGATTTGGAAGACAACTAGGGAAGGCACTAGTGTGCCCGCTTTATCCAAGTCAAAAACCATTAAGCGAGAATCAGAAGGGTTGATTGCACATAATGTGGAAATTAGGGCTTTCCGTTGGGATGGGCATGATTGTGAGACTTATAATGATGACATAGTTGAAGAAGATTGAGCCAAGTCATTGAATATGTTGTATTTATGGGTAGCCTTCAAATTATTCCATGCTCGTCGCAAGGGAAATTTTACCATGTTTGGCATAGGTTCTATAGGCATACAAGGAATGGTCAATGGTGCTATAGGAATTTTCATGGTCGAGGTAGATGGGTTGGTCCCTGGGGGAGCTTCATAATTTATATTTTGCATTTGTAGGAGAATGTCCTCTCCTGTCATGAAAAATGTCACAATTAGAGTTATTATGGGGGTTCCCTCCAGGGGGATTTGGTTGGGGTGTTTGGTGTTGTTGAGTATTAACCATTCCCTAATGGGGGAAAGGATCTTGCATTACTATATTTTGTTGGTTTTTGCCTCCCTGTCCCCTATTACCCTTAATCCTTTTCAACTCATGAAGTTGAGGACAATGGTTGGTATAATGATTGTATTCCCCACAGATGACACGAGAATTAATTGTCCTAAGACATGTGTCCTTTTTTTCCTTTGTGAGTTATTGTTGCTCTAATCCTGGTTCTGATTTCGGTGGGGTTGCTCCCAGCCGACATTCACGAGGGGCGTTGTTGCTTGCTTCCCCCCTAGCCAGTTTCTTCCTTTGGTTTTCTCTTTGGATTTTCTTAGAAACATTCGGTGGATTTGTTGTATTCACCTGGTAAAATGATGGTTGTTGTTGAGCATGGGAGGGTTGCAGTAGATAAACCCCCGCGTTATTTTGTGCTAGTGGGCTATTTTTTTGTTGTGCAGGGAAAGGATAATATTGCTTTCCTTGTCCCTAATTGGTATATGGATTATGGGAAGAGTACATTGTGTCAATATTCCTAGAGTAGTATTGGTTTTCGTGTAGAGGAATATGAGGTCCTCCTTGCGGGGGTTGATACTAGTTAACCCTATTAACTATATTTTGCATCGGTATGGGTTGATCAAAGTAATATCCTGGTGGCACCCTTTTCATAGCATCAAATCCTGGGTTAGTGAATGAGTATCCAGGATACTGGTAAGTGTTGTTGGGTTGGTTTTGGGTTATGGACCCTATAAATCCATTAGCAAGAATGGATGTGCCTGGTATTTCTTGTTTAAAGGTTTGCAGGCGAGGGGAGTTTGAAAGTATGTGATAGAGGTATCCAAGATGAGTGTACATAAGCTTTAAATGTTGAGCTTTGTTGATGGCTTCTTCCTCATTTTGTGGGCTTGAATTAGCCACATCTTTAGATATTTCTGAAGTAATAGACCTTTGAGATTAGCTTTACACAAGCTTCGATGTTTCTACCATTCATGGATATGGTCTGATATGTGTATAGCAGGTGTCTGTTTGAAGTGGTTAAGGAGTTCCAAGCCTAAATCCTATCGAACCAGGAGCTTGAAGAATGAAAGGAAAGTGTTGGCTATGGAACCAAAGTTTCCATGTGCCCTGGATGGTTGACCTATGTACCAATTTTTTGTTGCTACCATAAGGGTGCGTTGACACAAACATAGGTTAATATTATATTATGTGATGTTATTAGAACAACACCATAGATGAAAGGTCATGACATGATTTCCAGGATCTTCTCCTTGTTTTCCTTCAAATTTTGGAATATCCGAAGGTAATTTCGTAGGCATGGGTGGCCAATTTGGGCCATGTGCCATACGGTCATTAGTTAACTAGCTTAATTCTGGTAGAATTAAGGAAGCTAAAAATGGTACCTGAAGATTGTTTGTCATCGCAAAATTATTTTGAACAGTTATGTGTAGAGGGGTCCTCTCTGGGGAAGTATAAGGAGGACTACTCTAGTTGGTGCTTCTTGGACTATCCAGAGGAGTGGTATGTGGGCTCCCTAAAGGGGTGGTGAGTGGGGACCGTTGGGGGGGTCGTTAAAGGTGTATTTCGATGAGGGAGGGTCCCAAGAAATGTTGCACCGATAAAGGAAGATCCTATAATGGTGGTTGTGTGACATCCTTTATGCCTAAATGGCAAGAGGCCTAGCACACCTCACGGTAACGGGGGGAGGTTTAAAAATCATCTAGAACGACGAGGTGCCATGGGGTCCCCTATTGTGTCGAGTATCGTGAGTTTTATCTTGTAGGTTTTGAGGGAAGGGAAGATATATCAATGCAATAAAATCACATACATAAGAAAAAAGTGAAAATGAAATAGTTATTTTCCTTTTAAAATTAATTTATGTGATCAATCAAACAAAAAATGGTTTTTGGTTGTCGCGTATGATAAAAAAATCCTATATATACCTAATCATACTTTCCACTCTTAAAGTAACTGGGCCTTGTGAATATATATTCTTATGGGTACTGGGGAAACATCCCAAAAGAACTAGCGACACTTTCCAGCAACCTAAAAAATCAACCAAGGTAATGGATGAGGCTTTAGTGCTTCCCGTACCTCCACCTGTAGGGAAATGATGCCCTAGATTTTGGCCACTAAAGTACCTTCGTCCCACGTGAGCATTCGATTATTTAGCTTCTTGGTAGTCAGTTACCAGTACTAAGCGCTAGATGGGTCGAGTAGACCCAAATAGTACCGCACGCACTGGACCTAATCCAAATTCCCTCTAAATCAGAGCTTTGTTATTGATTGAAGGATTTTAATGATTTCAGAATTTTAAGCACCCTAAAAGTCAACTTATATGTTTCACAAATGTAAAATTACCATGGCATATTATGGGATGCCTACCCCCAATGGTCCTAAACTGAACTATTAATTCTTTTATGGCCCTTGTGGGGAGAGTTAGTTAGTTCAAGTGATGGTTGCTTTTAGGTGTCTGAATTTTCTTAGGGTGGGAGATGGTAAGAAAAAGTAAGCTAATTTCAAAAAGCTCTGCGAACCGGATGCCTTCTTATATGAGCCTTAAAAATTCTTAGTGTGTGGAAAAGTGAACATGCAAAGTGTGATAATATGCATATATACGATGATCCTTTACTATATCCTCCTAATTACACTAAGTTTTAATAGTTCCTTGCATGAAAAAAAATTATTTGCGGATAATGGGCCGCTTACTATTTTTCCTATTACACTATGTGGATCTAAAGGGAGATGGGAAACTCAAGTGTTGTAAGAAAGTGTTCATATGCAAGCCCGGGTTCACCTAAAGACACAAGGGAAACATAGATTACTTGATTTTTGTACTGAAACTTGGCCCAAGTCCCCAAACTAATGAAATGGAAAAAAAAATTGTTTAGTAACAAGATTTGTGGATGATCGTCCAATTACTCCTTTAATAATTAAACTATATGTTTTGCAAAAAAAATTAGCAAAATAGTCTGAAAAACATATGTGGAATTTGGCCACTTAATTTTCTCTCTAATTAAGTTATGTGTGTATGGAAAATACGAATGAAAAATAATCCAATTGCTGCACTAATTGAGGTTAGTAAAGCAACCAGGCAAACTAAACAGACAATAAAATAAATGCAGAAGTGAAGGAAATTCACTAAAGGCTGCCAATCACCTCAGAAAAGAGGAAATACAAGGCCCTTTTTAATTTTTTGGCAACTGCTTGGGTTTATCCACACACATATGTGCATGTGCGTCTGTTAGCGAAAAAGTCGCACGGACGAGCAAAAAGATTGAAAAATCAATTTTTTGGGCTTAGAACAGGTCCCAGAGATCCTGAAAAAATTCTAGAGATATGTTGAGCACCTTGTAGGGTGGTTATGCAGAGAAGAGGTCCTACAAAAACAACCATTAGAATAAAGAAAAGAAACCAGTCAAGTAGACATTTTTGTGTTAGTGTTTTTGTGGAAATGGAGTACCAAAGAACACCTCCTTAACAATTGGTTGTTCCCTGCAAAGGATCAAAGATATAGTTGTTGTTGTTGTTAGTGGACATACTTAGATAAAACAAAGCATTGCAAACAGTGAAAACAATGCATCTAAAATCATAAACTAAACAACAGAGACAAATACAAAATAATTCTTAATGAAGCAACAAGTAAATACAATAATGGAAAAAGACTCCCTTATTGACTGCTGGTGGTAGAAGGTGAATACAATAGAATCCTAAAAACACTTGAAGAGAATTCTTTGAGCCATGGTGCTCAAAATCCTCAGCAAGGAGGTCCCTTTCCTCAATCTCTTTACAAGCTTCTGCTCTCTCTCAAAATAAGTGTGAAGACTCTCTCAATGATTTACTCTTATACTCTCACTAAGATGATGCATTACTCATAATAAATATGGCCAATATGCTAGTGCTATTACTTATTTTGCTTCAAAAATGAAATTTGGGGTTGAGCTGATAGCAATTTGTCTATCATAACAATGTCTCATGTTTTTGGTTCTCCCATGGCTTGTTTATATAGAAATTTTTTAATCCATTTTCCCTCTTTTGGTTCATGAATGATAGTGACTCAAGAGTAGGACAAGATGATTCCATTGAGGGTTGCATATCTTTAGGGCGACTCCAAGTTGGTTGTCTTTGACTGGAAATGTTATGGAATCCTCCCCCAAGTGTGGGAAGTGGTCCCGAATTTCTGAGTCGCATCTTTCCTCGACCACCTGGATTTTGAAGGGAAATCTACATGGTCGCACATCTTGCATTCTTATCTAGTGTGTGATCCAAATTTTTCAATAGCATCCTTAGGAGAAGTTAAATTTTTGGAACTTTTATAATTTATTCAACTGTAAAATATTCATTTGTACATTCTACTATACAACCTTAGGTGTCTTTTATAGTGTACGATTTTCTAGTGTTAACAGTTCCCATAATACATCATGTCTTTCATGATGAAGCATACACCTTCACAATATATGATCAAGGCCCAACTTGTACAGTTATCCTGTGATATACTGGTAATCGGTAGCATGAACCACCATTTTCCTTCGTTGTGTTGTTGTGTACCCCTCTGGGCATTTCCATGTGGCTATAAATACAACAATGTTTTCCAAGTAGTTTGGTATGGCTTCAACTCGAAACAGATCGGCATTTGGCAATTGATCATCTACTGACCCTCTGAATTTTCCTGACTCTAACCAGGAAAGGTGATCGGGGCCCACGTTTATTCTTCCTGGCTTGACAATTACTTCAAATGTGAACTCCTGGAATATCAAAAGCCATATACAAATCCTTCCTACAAGTACAGGCTTATTCACCAAGTACTTCAGGGCAGAATGATTAATGAAGAATATGAACGAACACCCCAGGAGATAGTGTCAAAACTTTTGTAGCGAATATTGTTGGAATCACGATTTCCATTAGACCAAAACCCACAAGCATTAGTCTCTGCTACAATCGCTAGAGTTAGGATCCATGAGAGGCGGTTAGTCCATGTCACGAAACACACGGGGAGCATTGAACCCAATGTCCAACAATCTCCCCACCAACATGAGCTGGGTGAGTTTCGAACTCGAGACTTGTCCCTCTGATACCAATTGTTGGAATCATGATTGTCATTAGACCAAAACCCACAGGCATTATTCTCCACTAAAATCACCAGAGTTAGGATCCACAAGAGGCGGTTAGTCCATGTCATGAAACACACGGGGAGCGTTGAACCTAATGTCCAACAAATATACCATCGCAAGTGCTTCGCACTTAGTCGTGGTATTATTCCTTTCGGTTGTGGATAATTTTATGCTAGCAAAATAGATAGGGTGATCAAGATATTTGTCTTCAGGTTGAGCCAGGACAACCCCCAAGGCAATACTCGATGCGTCAATGTGAACATGGAATTACTTGTTCCAATATGGATAAACCAGGATTGGTGCACTTATCGAATTTTCCTCCAACACATTAAAATCAGCTTCACATTCATTCGACCATGCAAGCCTTTCATATTTCTTTAAAAACTTCTCTAGTGATGCAGTGATCGAGGGATATTTGCAGATGAACGTCTTTTAATACCCTGTGTGGCCAAGGGTGGATCTTAGTTGTTTAACACTTGTTGTTGGGGCCATATTTAGGATAACTGCGACCATAGTAGGATAAACACATACTCCCTCTTCACAGATTATATGGCCTAGAAGTGTTCCGAAATGGACAATGAATATGCACTTTTTCAATTTTAGGGAGATCTGCAGTTGTCTACAATGATCAAACATCACTTGGAGAAAATTAGAATACTTCTTTAGAAAATTTTAGATGGTCCAATCATCCATGTAAAGTGTTCCAAAATGGACAATGAATATGCACTTTTTCAATTTTAGGGAGATCTGCAGTTGTCTACAATGATCAAACATCACTCGGAGAAAATTGGAATGCTTCTTTAGCAAACTGTATATGGTCCAATCATCCATGTAAACTTCTAGAAACCTGTGAATATAATCCCTCAAAACAGAAATTACAATTCTTGAGAATATTTATGGCGCATTCTTGAGTCATAAAGGCATAACATGGTACACATAGGATCCCCATTCAATGGTGAATGTGGTTTTCTTCTTATCTTCCTCTACAATCCAAACTTGGTGGTGTTGGAAATGTTGTCATTGATGGCAAAGGTAAAGATAGGAGCAGCACCTAAACTATCCATAAGGAAAAAGAGACAGAGAGGTAGTAGAGGCGGTAGATGAAACAAAGGAAGAAAGGTAGATAAGGAACTGAGGCAGCAAAGAGACCAACAGAAAGAGCAAAGAAGGAGAGAGGTAGCAAGGTATATAAGGAACTGAGGCAGCAGACAAAGCAGAGACAGTGAATAGAAGCAGAGGAAATGTAATGAAGATGCGATGCGATGCGATAGGCTTGCGGTGCGATGCATGCGATCACATATCGTAATCGGCGAAAGAAACAGAGAGGCAGAGTAATGAATATGCGATGCGGTCTGATGACATAAGGACAAAATGAGGGCCATTGGATTTTGAAAGGGGCAGAGTTAAGAGAAGAAGATAATTGGGAGTATAAATGGCTCCTATGTGCAATTGACTGTGCATGGATGATTGTGAGTCTATCAGGGTTTATAAATAGAGTTGAATAAACCCTGTGGCAAAGGAGAAGTATCTAAACCAGCAATAAGGCAATGGAGGCAGAAAAGACAAAGACAGACAAAGGAGGCAGCAAAGAAGCGAACAAAGGAAGCTAAGGCGGAGGCAGAGGAAGCGAATATAATAGAGGCAGAACCGTTATCAGAAGCAGAGGCAGAGGCAGAGCCGTTATCACAGCAGTAAAGGCAGAGGTAGAGCGACAGAAGCAGCAGAGGCAGAGACACAGCTATTATTGCAGAGAAACAGCTATTATTCCGAGAATCGTTGTTCCCACCTGGTGAATATATATATATAACTAAATTCCGAGAATCGCTACCTCAGCCGGAGGATATATGTATATAATTCCGGGAATCATAACCCAAGCGGCAATGTAATGCATAGTTAATATAAATTTCATTCTGGGAATCGTATACTCCAGCGACAAAGTATTGCGCTTTATATTCAAAGGACCAAAACACACACACACACACACACACACACACACACACACATATATATATATATATATATATATGTATGTATGTATAGCCATATGCAGCGCGAGATCCAAATAAATGTAGTAAAATAAGGTGGGACCCTTCCCAATCGCATCGGAGATTATAAGGGCAGCGGAACAGGTTAAAATAAGAGTTACGATTGCGATTAGAAGTTCGGATCCGATGAGTATATAAACTACAACTCATACATACCGTGAGTTCCGGTGAACAGTGATGATCGCATCGGAGAATATAAGGGTTGCGATTGCGATTGGAAGTCTGGATCCGATGGGTATATAAACTACAACTCATAGTTCTGGTGAACAATGATGATCGCATCGGAGAATATAAGAGTTGTGATTGCGATTGGAAGTTCGGACCCGATGGGTATATAAACCACAATTCATATATAGCTTAAGTTCCAGTTCTAATCGCATCGGCAAATCTTATTGAACAATGACCAATCGCATCGGATTTAAGCAGGGCATCGGAACATACAACAAAAAGTTTGTGATTGCGTTTGGAAGTCCGAACCCGACAGGTTTATGAACCGTATTTGATATGTGTCGGAAACATATATAAACATAGAATTAATCGCATCACATCAGGTCAATCGCATCGGAGTTAAACAAAGCAGCGGAACATGCAAATAGAAGTTTGCGATTGCGATCAATCGGAATCGGAAATCGCTAGAGGAGAAGCATATCGCATTGGAAAACGTGTCAGGTGGGCCCGAAATGAGTTTTTATATGTTTAAAAAGGTTTTATTATATACGCCAAGAATTGATTTAAGTCATACCAAAAAGGGCAGTTTGTATTTTTAACTTATGCCAAGAGCTGAAGTTGGATTATATATACATAATGTTGTTGCAATGTGCCGCGTGGTTCGTGGGTTATATATATGCCTCGGCTTAATGGGAGGGCGATTATTAATATAAAACAATTGTGATGAACGTATGTTCTTCTTGCAGAACTCACCACATCAACAAGACACGTACTATGTACAAAGCGTTGGAATTTGTCCAGATTTACAGTCAATTGGCATAAAATTCTCAGTTACGTGATGCAGCAGTTACATCACAGCAGAGGACAGAAGAGAAAACAGAGATGAAAAGAGATAAAACACAGTCACAGAAAAGACAGACACAGTCAAAGAAAAGACAAACGCACAGCGAGCCAAAAGACTAAATGAGTTGAGCTGGAATTCTCATTGTAATTTGAATGTAAATGTTTTAATCGATTTTTTATTGTTTGTGATGCATTGGCAAGTCTCCGAAAGAGAGCAAATAGCCCACTATAATATTAAAATAAGCACCTACAGTTATATTTTCTGAATGAGCGGATAAAAGAGATGAGAAGACAGAAGGCAAAGAGACATGGCTGTCCATTTCGAATTCCCAGTAGAATACAAATAGCCATGAAGCTTTTTTGTATAAAATAGGATAATATCCAAGGGGAGAAGGTTGACGAAAAAAGAGTGAGAGAAGAAGAGATTGTGCAGTAGGATTGAAGAGAGTTGAAGAAAATAAGAAAGCTGTAAGAGGTTAGAGAGAATGAATATAGACAATGTAGAGTATGGAATTGAGGCAGAGAAGATAAGAAGAAGGAGGAGCAGAACAAGATGCTGTGAAAAGTCAGAGAATGCAGAAATGAAGCCATGAGGCAGAGTAGAAGGAAGAGCTGAGCAAAGAAGAAGGAGAAGCTGATAGTGAATCTGAGAAGATGCATAAATGATATGAGGACAGATATGAGGACTGTTGAACAATGAAGAAGGTGAACAAAGCTGATATCAAAATGCATCAGCAAGTGTTACACCTTTTGAAAGAGTAAGGAAGTTGGAGCTTCCCTGCTCAGTTATAACTTGATATAGATATCGATTATGTTGTTGAGAGGTAGGAGCCTCACATGGGTTGGTGCCTTGAGAAAATAGATGGGAGTTGGTGCTTCCACATCAAGTTGTAGCTTGATAAGGAGCAGGTTGTGGCGGTAGAGGTTGAAGCCATACAGTAGGTTGGTGCTGAGAAAAGTGATGGAGTTGGAGCTTCCTTGCAAGTTGTAGCTTGCAGAATTGAGGTAGGAGCCTCCTGTAGGTTGGTGCCTATAGAAAATCAATGGTGAGAGGGAGTTGGAGCTTGCCTTTGCATCACAACAATAATAAGATGTGGTTTTCTCCCTTTATGGGTTTCCACTTATATCTGGTGTCTCTGTGCATGATGTTTATGTGTTGATCTGGTTTATATCATCTGCTTAATACTTGCTACTCTCATATTAATTCTATTGTTACATTATATTAATGCTTGCTGCTCACATTCTAAGATTACTGACATGTTAAGTTGAACATGAAATGAAGGTGTAAACAAGTGTTAATGAAAAAGGTTTAAAAAGTCCATGAATGTGTTAAACTGATTCACCCCCCCCCCTCTCAGTTTAACTAAGGGTTCAACAATTGGTATCAGAGCCAGGTTCCTTTGGTGAAAGCCTAATAGCTTGAAGGAGATCTGGTTAAGTCATGGACTATCAAAATGTACCTGTGTTAAGTATGACAAATTTTCCTGAATGGAGAGATAAGGTTAAAACAGGATTATTGGCTTATGAACCTGAAGTATGGAAGCTTGTATGTGATGGTTACTGCACAGACTCCCCCACGGTGAAAGAACAACAGAGGAATGCCAATTCAAAATGTGTGATATATAACAATCTTCATAACAAGGACCTTGAGTTGATAATGGATTTAACCTCTGCAAAAGAAATCTAGGATAGATTGCACTTCATGCATGGAGTAAACACTAAGGGACCGCATTGACAAGGAAGGATAAGAGAATCAAGAAGAAGAAAACTTCATGTCAAAAAGAAAATATTCAATCAAATGAAGTACCTACTAGTGTGAATGGAGATAAGAACCATGAAGAAATTATAGCTGAAGAAAAAGCCAAACTTGACACTGCTTTGACTAAAATAGAAAGATTGAAGAAAGAAAACAAAGACCTTAAGACAGTAGTGCAAATATGTGATCAGAGAGAATATGAAGATAGGAAAGAAATTATTGATCTAAAGACACAGCTTGAGGAGGCAAAGAAAGTAGAAGACACTCTGCTGCAACAAATGAGAGAGAAAAATCTAGAATGTGAAAGATTGGAAGAAGAAGTAGTGAGCCTGAGAAAGAATTTAGAAAAAGCCCAAAGAGAACTATTAATGAATACACCTCTAAGGAAAAGCACTGAAAAATTGGACAAAATGCTAAATGCTCAAAGGTCACCTCTCATAAAGACTGGGATAGGATATGAAGGTGAAACCAGTAAGTCCAAGGTTGAAGATAACAAGAAAATCATCTTTGTAAAAGCTGTAAAAGACAGTGAAGTAGCTCAGCAGACTACTACAAAAATAGAAGCCAGCAAGAACAGGATTTGTGAAGAAACAAATAGAATCAAGCAGCAACATGTTAGGACAGAGAATGAGAAGATGAAACAATTAGCTTCTAAAGGCTCATATGCTCTTGAATATGAATTGAATAAATTTGGAAGATGTCAAAGGAGGTTCTTTCCTCCTATGAAAAATATCACATGTTTTACCTGCCACAAACAAGGACATACTGAAACATGTTGTAAGACAAAGCAAACCCATTCCAACCAGCAAAATATGCAGCAAACAAGAAGAACACCTCAAGCAAGCAAATGGAAAAGACAATCTTTTACTAGGTACACAAATCATTTCCATGGTTATTGTTATGCATGCAATAATTTTGGACACAAAATTTTTGATTGTAAAATGTATTCAAGAAGAGGAACAAAGTATTATACATCAGCTCAAATGTGCTTTGATAAAATAAAATGTTATGTATGCCTCAAGCTTGGCCACAAAGAAAATGACTGTAAACTGCCTTATATATTAAAGAACTCTAGACAGATGATAGAAATAAAGCAAATCAAACAAAACTATGAATCTAAAAGAAGTGCAGACATTATGAAGAACCCCAATAAAGTATGGAAGGATAAGAGAAAGGGGGAGCCTATCATCTCAATAACATAATGAATCTAGCATAGTCTCAGGGGGAGTTGCTCTAGAAAACATAGCAAATATCCAACCAGTGATAAATTTGAAGCAACATCCCAGGGGGAGATAAGTTCACAAATAATCCCCATGAAAGTAGTATAAGAAGAGCTCCATGAAATAAGAATAGCTATGAGATCAGGAAGTGAAAGGATTTTCCTCTAAAAGAGAACTATAGAGAAAGAAGATCATCTGAAGTATTAAGCAGCTGACAGATTGATGGAAGAAGAGAAGAGAGAAAGAAGCCATGATGATAGAGGAAACCTTAGCAATGAACATATAAGCTAAGAAGACTTTAGCACATTAAAGTGATGATCACACTATACTTCCTACTGCTAGAATTAACAATGTATCACATTAAGAAGGATGAGTAAGAAAAGTGCCTATCATCAGTTCATTACATCTTTCAAAAGGTCCACTTGGAGAAATGCAGTTAAGTGAGTAATAAATCTTTGAGTAATCAGCCCATGAAGATACATAGAAAATAAATTGAAGATGTCTTCCTGAAGATTTGAATGCTAGAACAGTTGAAAGTGTATATTAAGCAGCAATGATTTTGGAGCAGTCCAAGAAAAGGAAATGCAGTGACATTCTTTTAAACCAGAATGATATAATAAGAAAAAGGTTAATGATGCCAAGATTAAATTTATTATATTGATGATTGTTGGTGTGAACAGTGAAAAGACCAATAGTAGAAGCTATGGGTTCAT
This sequence comes from Pinus albicaulis, assembly GCA_034641835.2. Classification (NCBI taxonomy): domain Eukaryota; kingdom Viridiplantae; phylum Streptophyta; class Pinopsida; order Pinales; family Pinaceae; genus Pinus; species Pinus albicaulis. Next base: position 1,068,578,492 of record CM076579.1, read on the forward strand.
GTGCTAGCTAAAGTGAAACCTCTGCATGGTTTTTCAAAGTAATATCAATTGGTGTTTAGGAACAAGTAGCATGCTTATCAACAGATTACCAAGCATTATCAGTGGAGCAGAGGTATGATACAGGTCCACAGGATCAAAGAACTATGGAAAAAGAACCTCAAGGTAATATTCCCAGTATTATCTGCATTCAACATGAAAAGGTCAGTAGCAGAGCAAAAAATAACATTATCTTGCTTACACTTGAAGTAGTATATTGAGCACTGAAGCAATATCTTCTTCTATATATATAATTGCATGCCTTCCTGAATTTGGTACATGTATATCTTCAAGGCCTCTTTCTTAAGATCAGTTACAAAACTGTGTGAAGTCTGTTTGCTGAGTTTTCAATTAAACATCTTGAATATGCTTTCGTGGAAGTTCATTCTGATAGAACAATTAAAGTATCAAAAGTATGAAGGACTAATTGGGTCAGTTGAAGCTCAAAACTCTGTCTTTGAATCATCAAGAACATACTTCAGCAGAAAGGATTTGCTAACATCTCACCATTGAAAAGAGATTGATCGTTGACATACATACCCCCTTATGTCTTAAAGAAAAGTGCTTGGTTGATAAGTAAGACTAAACAATAAATTGAATGTATCTAGCCTCAAGGTTTTGTTGTGAAAGTACATTATGCAAGTAGTAAAGGCATTTGATCTCTTAGATCAAATTCTGGTTAATTCATTGATCACATCTGTAACAAGAACCTTCAGCTATTAAGAATAATATCAGCATCCTAGCTCATATCATCACCAACAGGCAGGAAAGGTGTACCACAGCAACCAAAGATATATTGGCATCATTATCATAATTGAACAGGTGTGGTACTGCATATGAGTATTGCAAGAGAAGACATATTCCATCTACGATATTCCTCAACAGATTTGTATTTCTGATGAAGATCATACTAGAGACAGAAGTGTATTTGAAGCATTCTCAGCATGTTAGCTTTGGTCAAAAGAAGCATCTCTGATTATATGAGTCTGATGATATATGGTTGTTCTATCATCACCTACACTCTACACAAGTGCAAGGAATCTGTGCTTTGGGATTGTATTAATTTACAGTCTACAGTCAAGTCCAATAATCCTCAAAGTGTTCTCTCAACAAGTCTTGTACACCAGTCTGGAGCAGCAGGGTACAAAGTCAGAAGAAGGTGGTCTAAACACAAATCAGAGAGAGGAAATGCAAAGACAAAATCAACACTGAGAAATGTGCAACCCTTTGCCATTGATGTCAAAGGGGGAGGAAAAGCAGGTAATAGAAGAAAGGGTCTTCTAAAAGAAGCCAGCTAGAGAAAGACTTGGAGGAAGCATTGGATTATCGATGGATGTGTTGCCATCAATGCCAAAGGGGGAGACTGTTGGAAATGTTGTCATTGATGGCAAAGGTAAAGATAGGAGCAACACCTAAACTATCCATAAGGCAAAAGAGACAGAGAGGTAGTAGAGGCAGTAGATGAAACAAAGGAAGCAAGGTAGATAAGGAACTGAGGCAGCAAAGAGACCAACAGAAAGAGCAAAGAAGGAGAGAGGTAGCAAGGCAGCAAAGGAAGCAAGGCAGATAAGGAATTGAGGCAGCAAACAAAGCAGAGACAGTGAATAGAAGCAGAGGAAATGTAATGAAGATGAGATGCGATGTGATAGGCTTGCGATGCGATGCATGCGATCGCATATTGCAATCGGTGAAAGAAACAGAGAGGTAAAGTAATGAATATGCGATGCGGTCTGATGACATAAGGACAAAATGAGGGCCATTGGATTTTGAAAGGGGCAGAGTTAAGAGAAGAAGATAATTGGGAGTATAAATGGCTCCTATGTGAAATTTACTCTACATGGATGATTGTGAGTCTATCAGGGTTTATAAACAGAGTTGAATAAACCCTATGGCAAAGGAGAAGTATCTGAACCAGCAATAAGGCAATGGAGGTAGAAAAGACAGAGACAGACAAAGGAGGTAGCAAAGAAGCGAACAAAGGAAGCTAAGGCGGAGGCAGAGGAAGCGAATATAATAGAGGCAGAACCGTTATCAGAAGCAGAGGCAGAGGCAGAGGCAGAGCCGTTATCACAGCAGTAAAGGCAGAGGTAGAGCGACAGAAGCAGCAGAGGCAGAGACACAGCTATTATTGCAGAGAAACAGCTATTATTCCGAGAATCGTTGTTCCCACCTGGTGAATATATATATATATATATATATATATATATATATATATATATATATATATATATATATATATATATATATATATAACATATGCAGTGCGAGATCCAAAGAAATGTAGTAATATAAGGTGAGACCCTTCCCAATCACATCGGAGATTATAAGGGCAGCGGAACAGGTTAAAATAAGAGTTGCGATTGCGATTAGAAGTCCGGATTTGATGGGTATATAAACTACAACTCATACATACCGTGAGTTCTAGTGAACAGTGATGATCGCATCGAAGAATATAAGGGTTGCGATTACGATTGGAAGTCTGGATCTGATGGGTATATAAACTACAACTCATACATACCGTGAGTTCCGGTGAACAGTGATGATCGCATTGGAGAATATAAGAGTTGCGATTGCGATTGGAAGTCCGGACCCGATGGGTATATAAACCACAATTCATATATAGCTTGAGTTCCAGTTCTAATCGCATCGGCAAATCTTATTGAACAGTGACCAATCACATCGGATTTAAGTAGGGCATCAGAACATACAACAAAAAGTTTGCGATTGCAATTGGAAGTACTGACCCGACAGGTTTATGAACCGTATTTGATATGTGTCGGAAACATATATAAACATAAAATTTTCAATTGCGATTAATCGCATTGCATCAGGTCAATTGCATCGGAGTTAAACAAAGCAGCGGAACATGCAAATAGAAGTTTGCGATTGCGATAAATCGGAATTGGAAATCGCTAGAGGAGAAGCATATCGCATTGGAAAACATGTCAGGTGGGCCCGAAATGAGTTTTTATATGTTTAAAAAGGTTTTATTATATACGCCAAGAATTGATTTAAGTCATACCAAAAAGGGAAGTTTGTATGTTTAACTTATGCCAAGAGCTGAAGTTGGATTATATATATATATATATATATATATATATATATATATAATGCTGCTGCAATGTGCCGCATGGTCTGTGGGTTATATATATGCCTCAGCTTAATGGGAGGGTGATTATTAATATAAAACAATTGTGATGAACGTATGTTCCGCTTGCGGAACTCGCCACATCAACAAGACACGTACTATGTACAGAGCGTTGGAATTTGTCCAGATTTACAGTCAATTGGCATAAAAAGCTCAGTTACGTGTATGCAGCAGTTACATTACAGCAGAGGACAGAAGAGCAAACAGAGATGAAAAGAGATAAAACACAGTCACAGAAAAGACAGACACAGTCAAATAAAAGACAAACGCACAGCGAGCCAAAAGACTAAATGAGTTGAGCTGGAATTCTCATTGTAATTTGAATGTAAATGTTTTAATCGATTTTTTATTATTTGTGATGCATTGGCAAGTCTCCGAAAGAGAGCAAATAGCCCACTGTAATATTAAAATAAGCACCTATAGTTATATTTTCTGAATGAGCGGATAAAAGAGATGAGAAGGCAGAAGGCAAAGAGACATGGCTGTCCATTTCAAATTCCCAGTAGAATACAAACAGCCATGAAGCTTTTTTGTATAAAATAGGATAATATCCAAGGGGAGAAGGTTGACGAAAAAAGAGTGAGAGAAGAAGAGAGTGTGCAGCGAGAATTGAAGAGTTGAAGAAAATAAGAAAAGCTACGCAAGAGAGTTAGAGAGAGTGAATATAGATAATACGAGTATGGAATTGAGCGAGAGAAGATAAGAAGAAGGAGGAGCGGAACAAGATGTGAAAAGTCGAGAGGAGAAATGCGAAAATGAAGCCATGAGGCGGAAGTAGAAGGAGGAGTTGAAAAGAAGAAGGAGGAGCTGATAGTGAATACGAGAAGATGCAGTGATGATATGAGAGGACGAGATATGATCCGCATGGACATTGACCCAGGCAATGAGAAAGGAAGATGCAGAACAAAGTTGATATCCAAGGTAAATCGGCGAGTGTTTCTCTTTTGAAAGAGTAAGGAAGTTGGAGCTTCCCTATCAAGTTGTAACCAAGTAGTTTTCGATTATGTTGGCCCAGAGTTGCAAAAGTAGGTTGGTGCTGAGAAAATAGATGGGAGTTGGTGCTTCCACATCAAGTTGTAGCTTGATAAAATTTCAGTTGTAGCTGACTGAGGTTGGAGCCTCTTGTAGGTTGGTGCCTACAGAAAATTGATGGGAGTTGGAGCTTCCTTGCAAGTTGTAGCTTGCAGAATTGAGGTAGGAGCCTCCTGTAGGTCAGTGCCTATAGAAAATCAGTGGTGAGAGGGAGTTGGAGCTTGCCTTTGCATCACAACAATAATAAGATGTGGTTTCTCCCTTTATGGGTTTCCACTTATATCTGGTGTCTCTGTGCATGATGTTTATGTGTTGATCTGGTTTATATCATCTGCTTAATACTTGCTGCTCTCATATTAAGTCTACTGTTACATTATATTAATGCTTGCTGCTCACATTCTAAGATTACTGACATGTTAAGTTGAACATGAAATGAAGGTGTAAACAAGTGTTAATGAAAAAGGTTTAAGAAGTCCGTGAATGTGTTAAACTGATTCACCCCCCCCCCCTCCTCAGTTTATCTAAGGGTTCAACAGGTGGTAACCAGAGAATCCATTTGTAAAAGAGTAAGCTCTTTTCCTGCCACATTGTCTAGAACTTCATCGTTGAACAGGGTAGGGAAGGGATCATGAACAAAACCATTTTTCAGACTCTGGTAATCCATACAGTCTCAAATTTATTCAATTTCCTCCTTGTTTTGTATAAAAATTGGACTGACCCAATTAACCTCATCGACTAGGAAGATAAGCCCTGCTGCCAACATTTTGTCTATCTCCTTCTTTATCTTCACTTTGACTCTCAGTTTTAGCCCACATGGTCAAATTTCACTGGATTTTCATTAGGTTTAAGCACAATCTTCATCCCCTTAAGCTCCACAACATATGAAGGGAATAAGGATTCACATTCTCTTAGGAGATCAAAGATTTCCTTGGTACTCTTCTCATCCCAATAATATCTTATTGAGGCTAGATTTGACTTCTCATCAGTGTCTATGTTATGTTTCCACAAATTCAAAGGTAGTAGTTGTAGACTATTCGTTACAGACCCATCTTCAACACTATGCTCCTCCTCAGTTTCCTTGAATGTCAAATGGATGAATTCCTCCAAATCATCCTCATCCGGCTCTCATTTAATCTTTCCACAAGCTACGGCTTCATGGAATCTGGATTCATATAGATGCTCAAAGGTATTATTATTTATACATCCCTAGGTCAATTGTCTTGCTGTGAACATAACCCTTTTAACAGATTGCAAAGCAGTTGTGATCCTTTTGTCACTATTGGTAAAGAAAAAAGCGTTGATAAATTGAGCTGCCATACAGTCCCAATCACCAATCTATCTCCTTATCTCCTCCTTTACATACCATGCCTTCATAAACGGTCCCAAAGGTGTGTACAAATTTATGCACCCACAATTCCTTTGGAAGCCCTTCCCTGATCCATCTGGCCTTACAATCTTGTAGGTGTTTCCAAGGGTCGGAGCTTCCCTGGTACTTAATGAATTTTTTCGGGTAGTCCTCTCAATACCCAAATCTAATTCTCATCATTGTCTTAATATCCTAAAATTCTCTAAGATGGTTGTGGTGATATCCCTACCACCTTACTAGTGTCACTTGTAAGGCGACATCTAGTAAGGGAAATTTGTGTTCTTCAGAGACGGTTGCATCCACTTCATTAAGAAAATCATGAATAGAGCACATGCCATTGAAAATAGGGAATTCTCGTACCTCAGTACCAACCGAGTTGATCTGATGGATCATAGAAAAATGCCTAGTGTTGATCTCGTGCCCATATTGCTGCCAGTTATCCCATGTAGCCTCAAAGCTGACCTCCGAGTTCTGAATGCTCCTCCAGTTGATCGATCCTTCTTTCGTCAGATAAATACAGTCTTCTCTTCTTCCCACTGTCAACCGGTATAGTTGATCCAAAAAATCATGTTATTCCTTGTCATCTATCGAGTCGGTGAACCTTGCTCCTTGGTATGGGTCTAGTGGTTGGATCACTCTAACTCCCTCCACTTCAAAGGTCATCAACTCCTTCTTTAGATCAATTATCGCGTAATTCTAAAAGGCCCAATCTATTCCAACCAATTCCTGATAGGGCTCTTTGTCCCCCATAATATATATTAATTCAAATTCAGCATAATTTTTCACCCCTGCTATGTCACCTTCTACATCTTCTAGCCTTCCAACTAGGAGTATATAATATTTATTTGCCATGCGTAGCTGAATTGGAGAAAATTCCAACTTCGGCCTTCCAAAGGCTTCCCAGGTTATCCTCGTCATGATATTCACATATTAAACCATGTCTAACATTGTATCCTTGATCGGAAAACCAGCAATCTAAGCATCGATCTCGAACTCCCTTCCTATTCTCTTCTTGTTCCTGCGCACCCTTCCGGAGTGTCTCTCAGGTAAGATGGCAGAAATGAATCCTTCCTCGGTTGCTCCATCCTTGAGAGCACCTTTGAGACTTTCCTGCAACTGTCCAAGCATCTGATTTTCATTCACAATTTGCGGAAACATCCTTAACCATTCTATTATGGGTCGAGCATTGGGTTGTGATAGTTCTGGGCTCCTATATTTTGAAAACCACGGTTGTTATCCTTAGGGTTCACCGCTTAAATTCAATTTGTTAAAGTCTTCACGACTTATTTGCAGTACTACTTATACTATTCATAATCATATGAGCATTTCAGAGAGTTCAGTTTTAGGATTCTCGGTTGTTCAACGGCTCTAATTTCAGCTCCAGTCTTCTTCCTTCCCTGGGTGACTATGTTAATGTTTGAGAGAGGAATTGTCTTAGGTACCATTGGTTCAACATTGATTAAATTTTCTCCCCTTTGGCGGCTACACTCTTCCCATCTAGAAATAAGTTTTGGACAGTCTTATCTCGCATGTATGTTGACCATGCACTAAGGCACCAAGGTCTTTTGGGTAGCGGGTAGTCTCTTGCGACATGCCACTCTAGATCATATTTGTAGCAACGAATCGGACCTCTGCCTCTTGTTCTTCCCTACCTTGTTCCTCCTCCTCCTCAACCTCGAGGAGTCTCATTATTTGATCGATCCAATCGATCAGCTAGGGCATCTAGTGCACTCCACTTATCAATATGGTGAGTTTTCGAGCCACATAACTCACAAAAGTGTTGTTTGGAACATAGGAATATTTCTCTAGAATTGGACAGAGGTGAGGGATATTTCCATACGTTCTGCATATTTCACAGTACTCAGTTGGTGCTAGACTCTACTGGTTTAGAAAAGAATGGAACTAATTGTGTCTTCTATATAGACCTTGCGTACCAATATGTGAAACTCCTGCAACAGGTAAAGAAGTGGACAACCCCACCGGTAATGAGGGAGTGCATGGGCCTTGCAACCTTGGGCACTTTGTGGCATGATGCCCCTCTATAAGGCATTTGGTATACTATATATTTGGTCGCACAGGTGCTGCCAGTTGCAAGTCCCTCAACTTCTCTATTAGGTCTATAATTTGGTGTTGTGGTCCGAGGATAGAGGGGTCACGTGAGGCTGCCCCCCCCCCCCCCCCACCCTCGGTATTCATGTGGGTATCCATCCATAGCCTCAATTTTAGATGCTTGATCTAGGGCACCTTGTAGAGTATCAATATTTTGATGAGTCAACGACATGTGAGTAACTAGTAATAATGCTTTAATGAACCAATCATGTTGATTATTGCGGTCAATCGAGTAGCTCAGCTTTCCAATCGCATTTTTAAACCTATGCATTAGATCCCATGAATTTTCTTCTTTCCGCTGCTTGATTTCACATAAATCAGACAAACCCTACTAGTTGTTTTGGGGAAGCTTGAGTTCCTGAATAAAATTCAGTCTAACTTTGTCTATCGTTGAGTTTTGTTGCAATGCAGACCATTTGATGAACCATATCAATGCTCTCTTTCTAAGAGTGGTTTGAAATTCAATCATCTTTATAGCACCTAGAGTTTGGAAAGCCCTCCAGATAGCTTCACATAGGTACCAATGCTAATTTGCGTCCTCATTCCCCCTACCAAAGAACTCGGGATATCAGGTAAATGATCTTGCCATGTTTGATTGACCTTGTGAGAGGAGTATAAATCCATAAGAACTGGGTTGTGATGAACCTTGGAGACATGTATTATTATTCCTATTTCTACTGCTAATGGTACTAGCCTTGTAGGTAGCGTGCACACTATGAACCTTTATGACTTTGATTAAATTAGAAAAAAACTAATCAGGGTTGTGGTAAAGTACGAGAGGAAGGTTGGGGAAGGTACTACCTGAGTTGTTGGGCACTGAATTGCTACTCACGAAGGACACATCATTCTCAGAAAACAACCTTCTCAAGGTGAAGTTCATATCATCATTTGGAACTTCCTCGATACCTGCAAAGCCCACTCCATATAGCTTTCCCATCTTAGCTAGCGAAGTGGAGTCCCTACTGCTTCTCTGAACCTATGTCACTATGGTCATCTCGGGTTCTCCTCATGGGCCAAATTCAACTCTATCTCTATCCCCGCCACTCCATAACTTCAGTTGGCTTCTTTCTCTTTCTCATTCTTCTGGAATTCCTAACACTACTCCTGCTTGGTGTAGCTCTCTCTGCCTTCTATTTATCTCCTATAGAACTCTCTCCCTCCATTCTTCATCTATCCGCTCTCTCGTTTATGCCCTCAAATCTCTAGCCTTCCAGAATTCATCTTCATCCATTTCTTCGATGTCTTCATAGCTCCCAGCTAGGTAGCATCCCTCCCCTTAGGTCCTATTGAGGCCTCAGAAATATGTAGCAACAACAAGGGGGATAACCACCCGGTCCAGACCTTAAGACAGTTCCTTTTTCGTTTGGGATAGTGGCTCCGACTAGATATAATGGGACCAGTTTCCCAGATTTGGGTTTTTTGTTTGTTTGTTGGGTTTCTCTCAAAATATTTGCATGAAGAATTACTAAAAACTAAAACAAATTTATTCTAAAATGCAAAACTTTAAATTTAAGCCTAATTTAATCTAACCTGGGATAATGCTAGTTTGATACGATCTAAAATTATATCTATTTAATCTGTGATAATGAATATCATCACAGATTTAATAGAATTATTACTTTGTAAGATGATTCCTTTGAAAAAATAGTTAATCAAGAGAAAATGAGAAATATGTCGCATACATCTGATGATCATATATAAAACAAACCATTTTCTATCTTTATATCGTATAATAGTGCAACTGATATTTCAGGTAAAAACAATCGATTTCATATATAATTCATGAAAGCTCGATTTATCACTAATATTCAAAAAAAAAAACAGAATTAGCATACATGATAATAGTACTAGATGTATACTGCTATGTCTGTCCAATCAGTGATAATAGGCCACATTCAACTCTTCTACCAATAAGTCTTTCAAAGAATACAAAAGTGCATCAACATTGATCAACAAAATGATATATAACTGAAAAGGCCGTGTTCCATTACTTTATCAAGGCATCCACAAACTTACTTACAATTAAGAATTATTTGCAAATGTTCTTAATAAAATTATGGACCCTTCTCTAAATGCACGAGAAGGGTTTAAATACTAAACTAGCTACAAACTAAAATTAAATTATTACAAAAGTGTAGAGGAGGTTTCAAACAACCTTTCTCTAAAAACTTAACTTAAACAATAATCTAGGAACTTTAAACTAACAATCCTAACTTTGCGAATCCTGCCTCTCTTTCTGAGTGTGATCACAAAGTTGACAAATAAATAGCATTGCTTTGAGCTGAGCTGGTTGTGATATCCGTGACCGAATCTGTCCCTTGAAAATAGCATTTGAGATTACTGACTGGGATCTTTTTGCTGAATCTGTAAGAGACTGAAGAGTTTGATGTTGATGGTAATGTTTGATCAGAAAATTCCAGTAATTTTCTTGATCAAACTTATTAACTTTTTTGATCATTTCCTCTTGTGTATCTGCTCTCTGTCTCCACTTTAGTTCTACTTCCTTTGTTCCTGAAAACACATCAAACGTGTTTTCTTTAAGAAGTTCTCTTTTAAACAATTTATCACATATAGACTGAATAATCTCATTTGATTTCTTGGATGTCTTGGTTGCTGCTTTCTCTGCTTGATTAATTTGTGCTCTCCATTCTGTGCATCACAATTATTTATGAAGCTTATCTATTTGTGGTAGATTAGCTTGTTTTCCTGTGTCTGAAATTTGCCACTAAATGTGTTCTTCGATTTTCTTTTCAAGTCTTTCACATTCCAATTTCTGAATTGCTATTTGTTGAATCATTATCTTATTGGAATCACAATAAGAATCAATCATGGAAGCTTGTTGACAAAACATTTCTTGTTCTTTCTTTAACATAGTATTTATATCAAGTGCTTCTTTGATGAATTGTTCTAACTGTGGTTGACTCTGTAATTTAGCCATTGCTTTTTCTAGATGTGCTTGCTTTTCATTAAGCTCTGTCTGAGACTTCAATTTGAGGTTTTTAATATCTTCATGAAATTGAGTTGTGCTTATTTTGATCTACTCAATGGACCTGGCTTTCTCTTCATTTAGTAACTGTTCTAATTCCTGTACTTTGGCTTCTTTTTGTTTCAACAATATTCTAACCTCAGTAGCTTTATCAACAGTAGCGGTGGCATATGCCCCTGCATATTGTGATAACTTGGTTAGATGTTCAGTGGGATCATCTGAAGAATCCTTCCAAAGTACATCAACTGATTCATTTGTTGGTTTTGGAGTTGTTTCATCAATCCTTCTTCTTTTATTCCTTTTAACCACAGCTTTGTAGCTAGGACTATAGAAAATATCTAATGATGGAATATCTTCAATCTGTAGAACTATCTAATCTGAAGGGTAGGTCGGTATAATTTCTTTATCATGCACTGTTAGAACTCTTTGTAGCGGATTAACAATTTCAACTATTTTCTGTGAAGGTTTTGGTGTTTGAAAACTTGTTGTCTGATCAATATTGGAATTTTCTTTTGAAGTCTTTATTGCTTGAGAAAATTCTTCACATTCATTCACCAGATCTCTTGCTTGAGAGGGCTTGGATTGATCCAACATGCTATGAGTATGTTGAACTGTTTCCGAATTTGATTTTGTCCCATTGTTATTTTTTTTCTCCAGCACTTCTATCTCTTGAAGAATTTGGTCAATTTCTGAATTTGCTTTCTTAGATTCAAATTCCTCAGATTGATCCGGATCATCAAATTTCTGTTGTGATTGACCTGATTCATTTTCAGATATATCTTTCATTTCATCATCTATACTAACACTTGCAGTGTGTTTTTCATCTTCAATAGTCAACAGACTCAAAGGAACCTTTTCTAGTCTGTTGTTTCTATATGCTTGAAAAGCTTCAGCATCTTCTTGGCTTAATTGACTAGAAACGTATTTGATAACATCAGAAAAATTTTCCATGCCTTGGAAGAAATCATCAAATTTATCTTCTTCCTTTACAAAAGGCTTCATTTTCAGCTCTGTGATGTAATTTTTTATCACATCATTAGGATCATATAATCTTCCTAGCATAAATGCCAATTTCAACAACTGAATCTTGGGAACTTCTTTGTATGTATGGCCAATATTGGCCAGAGAAAAGGTGCCACACTATAGAGGGAAAGTAGGCCAAATAGCCTTTTAACCATCTTTCAACTGCTTTCTGACACCGTTGACAAGCTGATATGCTATTTCTTTTGCAAGTAATTTTCTGGAACATAGTAAGGTAAAACATGGGGAGAAGCATAACTCCCAAATACTCTGATATATGTCAACTTTTCTTCAGCAAACCATCTTGCTACGGGAAGAATATCTACATTGGATTCTTCAGAAACCCTTGGAGCCTTTTTGTTGAAAATCATTTAATGCATAGGCAATATGACTCCATAGAATATTTTATAGAAGTGCGAGTGGAACTCGGAATCCCAGAGTTCTCTATGGTAGATATGAATCTGGGTAGGGTTTTTGGTGGTTTATTTCCAACCCATGGTTGGAAAATTAGAAGTAAAACAAATGGTATCCATGACAGAAGCAGACATATAAAATGGAGGTATTTATCTGAGCGAAACACTTCTTTTATTCCTATATTCAGTGATATGTTTAGCTAGGTAATTGGATAGAATGTCTACCCAATTTAGGATAGAAGAATTGACGATTGCGTCAATTACGGGAACCCAATCTCTTGAAAATCTAGTACTATCAGGCTTGGAAAATATTCCACACAACATACCGGCGGCATAACAATAAGGATTAGGAATTTGTGCAATTGGGTACGTACCAGATTTGTCTTGCTTCAATTTTCCTTCAAGGATGACTTTGCTAAGCTCTGGATGTTTTTCTTTGAAGGTTTGCACATACTTATTGTCGTATCTCTGCTGCGGGGTTGGTAGATGATACATTGCTGCTAAATCCTCTGCTTTGAAAGAACTCATAATCTCTCCTCTCGAATTCTTGAAAAATCTATCTTCAATGTTGAAGTGGTCAATTGCCCACTTAACCATGTCCGTATAAGGAAGAATATTTGGTCTCGCTGCTATTTTGTGAATGTGCAAGCATGCAACATCAAAAAGGGTTGCATCAGAGGTAGAATTAGTGCCTGTAGCAGAAACTTTCTCTATCACCCTTGGTCCTTCTTCTTCGAAGAGTTTGTACATTGCTTCCCATGACGAACTACCACAGTATTTGTTGCAGACGGTGTCTAAAAATAATGAAGACATATATGTGTCTTCTGTGGATGATGTTTGAGAGATCTCTTTACCTCTTTTTCTCATTTTGAACTTCTTCAACCAAATAATTGATTTCCTGAGAGTAGAGAAAATTCAACATATAAGGAGTCTCTTAAGAGTAAATCAATCATTTATTTCTAATGCACGCGAGAAGATGTCAATCTATCAATCATTTTTCATAATTCCTAATTTAATATATCACATGGCCTCGCATGTAAGATCTATCAATCGTTTTAAAGTTGTTAAGATCTTAAATTCCATTTGATATGACATAAGCTTTTTTCACACGATGAATTCATTTAATACGCAATTCACAATAATTTCTTATAATATTTCGCGATGCTTAATCTTTAAAAGTTGCGAAATGCGATTTGCGCAAATCGCAGATCGCAAATTTTATAAGATAACGTTTGAATGTATGTTATAAGTTGCGCGTGATGAAAAATGCGAAAAACTTAAAATGAACGCAATCGCGAAAGGTTTTATATTTCCTAGTTTATCTGTATGTCGAGTCCGCGGGTATCGCGACTTATATCATTTGCTTGTTATTTCTTTGTTGATTAATTAAAATGCGATGCGATTATATATATATATATATATATATATATATATATATATATAGTGATTTTGATATTTTTACAAGGTTTTTTAATTATTTGCTTGGAAAGGCTAAGAGCGCATTTCACAATTCGCATATCTTACGTTTTATAATTCTTTTTTGAAATAAGATATGTAAAATGCGATGCGTTTTTTAAAGAAAAAACAAAAACAAAAAAAAATATTTCCTAAGTTTTTTATTTTAGGAAATAAAAATAATTTCCTATTTTATTTTTAAAGGGTCCCTATTTATAAAAATAAATGGGGGGTCGTTGTATAGCACAACAATTGGCGATTCACTTGGAGGAACCAAATGTCTCTGATAAAAAAAAAATTGAAAATTCTGAACCTTTTTAAAAAAAAAAATATTTAAAAGAAGGAAATTTCAAATAAATAATATCTTTGCCAAACAATGAAAATTTCTTTTATTCACTTATTCATGAGAATTCTTCTATAAAGATATAAGTATGAAAATCTATATCAGTCCTTACTTAGTTTAAAAAGTATAAAGTAGATAACCTTTGTAGATCAGTTTTATATAAGTTTACTCTTTTCATCACAGATAGAGCCTCTGTTCCAATAGGCAATTTTAAGCTTTTGGCAGGGTTACCTTTTACCCAGTTATGATCCATTTTTCCATCCAGTATTTCTTATATTTTTCATAAGTAAATTCTAATTTATGAAAAATTTCTCTTATATATTTTTATCTGCTTAAAAGCCATTGTCTTGGCTTGGTAACCAAATAATGACAATGCCATTCACAAATAGTAATTTAAACTGATCAAGCTGGCTCTTGATGAGACCCCTTGTCTTTATGATATAATCTCAAGTCATTACACTGTTTTAGTAGACAGTATTAGTAATGTCAGTTTAACTATTTCTTTATGAACATGGTAAACAAGCTCGTGATGAGACTTATTATCTTTTAAGCTTTTTTCAAATCATCTATTTTTATTTTCTTTTGAATTCTTTTTGAAAACTTATAAGTTTTTCCGGATGGAATGAATCATAGGTCCTTTTAAGATATTGGATGATAATGTCGAGTTTTAAATTGCCTTTCTGCAAGAAGTTTTCTTTCTATATTAAATTTTCTTTTCTGGACTGATAAAAGGATATTCACGCTATATAAAAATGAGAGTTCATCAAAACAATTAACTACTTTATTGAAATTCCATTTTTTAGAAAGATAGAATCAATCTGTCTCTCTAAATATTTTGATTTTCCTTCTTTAATATTCTCGTTTTTAATAAGTAAAAGAAAAATCAAAAGAAAGTTATCTAAGGTTTGTTTTGAAAGGCTAACCATCAGTACTAATCAAGCTTTTATTTTTGCAAGAAAAGCAAAAGATTTTAATATACAAGGATAAAAGGGATTACCTCCTATGAGAAATATTTTTTCAAAATTTGTCAATTAACAAGCAAAGAATCATTTTTGCCTGATAAATCTTGCAACAAAAATGTTGATGGGCCTATTTCTTCAATTATTTGAAATGGACCTAGCCAGAGTTTTTGAAACTTTGTGTGTTTACCCTTTTCCTCTTGCACTTTTTCCCACTTCAATACCAAATCACCAATTTGGAAAATCTTTGGACTGGCAGAAATTGAATCAAAGGAAGCTTTTATTATTTGTTGATGATGTATATGAGTTTGTTTGGCTTTTTCTCTTTCTTCCTCTAATTTAAGAATTTGATCTTGTCTAAGTTGAAGGGAAGAGGAAGGATTCTCTTCAATAAACTGTACTAAATCAAATGATGGTATTGTTACGTTTGTGGGTAAAATTGCTTCTTTCCCATAAACTAACACAAATGGAGAAGTACCTATTGAAGCTTTGTGGGTGATTCTATCTGCCCAAAGGGAAAATAGTAGTGCTTTATGCCAATTTTTATGATTTTGTTCTATAGTTCGTTTAATGGTTCTCATAAGGTTTTTATTTGTAGATTCAGCGAATCCATTACCTTGTGGGTAATAATTAGCTGAGTATTTTAATTTAAAACCTCTTTTCAAAGAAAATTCTATCATGGCATTTCCAGAAAAGTAAGATGCATTATCAAATATCAAAGCTGATGGGAGACCAAACCTGGTGATTATAAACTGATCAATAAAATCTATAATACTTTATGTATTAACCACCTTTAATGGGATAGCTTCTACCCATTTTGTGAAGCAATCAGTTGCAGTTAGAATATACCTGTGCTGTTTTGAAGAGTTAGGAGTTATTTCACCTATAATATCTAACCCCCATTGTTCAAATGGTTGTTGGATATTTACTGGTTGTAATGGAAATGTTGCTTTCCTTTCTCTTCCTGCTGCAGTTTGACATACTTTACATTTTCTCGTATATTCATGTGCATCTTTAAACAGAGTTGGCCAGTAATAACCAACATGCAGTATTTTATGAGCTGTGGTGTTTCCTTCGAAATAACCTCCAGCTGGTCCATCATGTAATTCCTGCATTACTTTTTCAGCTTCAGTTTTTTCTAAACATCTCAATAATACAGAATCATAATTTCTCCTAAATAACACATCATCTATGAGTTGATATTGATTTGCTTTAAGTCTCAGAGCACGCTTTGCTGTATAATTGAGATATAATGGAGCATATCCATTTTTCAAGAAAAATTTCAGATCAGCATATTGTGATTGAGAATCGTTTAGGCTTACCTCGGACAGTTGTATTTCATTTGATTGATCTTCTTCTGTTGGTAAATGAGAGGCTACAGTTATCATCCTGCAAAGACCTTGTCCTTTAACAATTTTAGTCGGATGTATCTCTACATCATATTCTTAAAGTGCAGTAACCCAATTTGCTCTCTTATCTCCTACTTCTCGTTGGACTAATAATTTCCTTACTACTAAGTAAGGTACTATTCTTTTAGTATGTGTTTTTAGGAGAAAAGGTCTGAAATGTTTCAAAGCTTTAAACGCAGCATAAGCTTGTTTTTCCACAGCTGAATAATTTAACTCGGCACCTTGAAGGTTAGAACTAAAAAACTTAATAGATGCTTCAATGTTTTGATCATTTTACTGTGTCAAAACTGCTGCATATGATGTATCAGAAGAAAATGTATATAATACAAATGTTTTAAGAAAATCAGGAGTTGTGAAGGAGGGAGCTTTAATGATGGCCTTTTTTATCAACTCAAAGGAATTTCTTTCTTCTTTTCCCCATTTAAAAATTGAATTTTTCTTGATCATTGATTATAGGGGTAAGATGATTTGGGAAAAATCTGGAACAAACCTCTTTACAAAATTAATTTGTCATAAAAATGATTGCATAATTTTTTTTATTGTGTGGTAGAGGAATATTTTCAATTTCTTGAATCATATCAAGATCGATATGGATTCCTTGTTTAGAAACAATGAATCCCAATAATTTACCTTCTGATAAGGCGAAATAACATTTCTTTGGATTCAAGGAAATACCGTATTTTCTACATCTTTCAAAAATGTTTTTTAGGTGATTAATGTGATTATTTATATGCTTAGAATAAACAGTAATGTCATCTAAGTATATAACAACTGAGCTATTGGTTATTCCTCTAAAAGCTATATACATAGCACGTTGAAATGTAGCACCAGCATTAATCAGTCCAAAAGGCATTTTTTGATATGTGTAGGTTCCTCACTTTGTTCTAAATGTTGTCTTTAATCTATCATCTGGGTGTACCATGATCTAATTGTATCTTGAAAATCCGTCGAGAAAAGACATCAATTCAGATCCTGCAACTGATTGTAATATTTGTTCCATGGTGGGTAGGGAAAATTATCTTTCTAACAGGCTTTATTTAAATTTCTAAAGTCTATGCAAATCCTTATGTCTCCATTCTTTTTTCTAACTGGAACCATGTTTTGACACCCATTACGAATGTCTAACGGGAAAAATGACTTTGGCTTTGAGCATTTTGTTTAATTCAGATTTAATTTGACTTTCTAAATTGGGATGAATTTTTCTAAGTTTTTGTTGAACGGGCTTATCATTTGAGATCATAGGTATGGTATGCTGAATTATGGAAGTATCATATGTCTTAAGATCTGAATAATCCCATGCAAAGATATCTTTATATATTTTCAGAAATTTAATGAATGACATCCTTTCTTTAGGCTTTAATCCAAGACCTAAGTTGACATTTTGAGGTTTTTCTAGTGTACCAAGATTAATCAATTCAAACTTTAAAGTAGAACTTTGAGTTTTTGAATTGGTTACCTTCTTAAACCTATCTTTCAAATCATAGAGGTCTTCCATTTTGACTATAGATTTGGGAATTGAATTAGTATTTGGTTTATCTTCAATCTGTAAATTATGTTCATGTTCATCTATGATCTGACCTTCATAAGTTTTGTCTGATGTAAGAAATTTTACTATATCTGCATCATTATTAAATACTCTCCAATTTGTTACATTGTCAGGAATGGAAGACCTAAAAATTAACTCAATTGAAAATCTATTTGGGCTAAATTCTTCAGCTAGTATGAGTCTAGATGCTACATTAGCAAGTAAATCAGCACTTGCATTTTGTAATCTAGGAATTGTAGAGATATTGAATGCAGTAAAATGGGAAGTAGGATTTTGAGCTAAGGATTGATAATGTTTTAAATGTCTCGAAATACAATGAATCATATTTTTTATTTGTCTAACAATTATTTTAGAATCTCCATATACTTGCAAATATTTAACATTCAATTCCATAGCTTTATACAGACCTTGTATCAATGCTTCGTATTCGGCAGTATTATTTGTACACTGGAACTCGAGTCTACAAGCTAGCATTGTTTTCTCTCCTTGTGGGTCGATTAAAATGCAATCTTCTCCTGCACCATCTTTTGATTTTGAACCATCAAAGTATAGAGTCCAAAATAAAGATTGTTATGGAATTTGATTACTAAGATTAACACATCTAGAAGCATTTGTTTGAGAAAAGTTTTCAATTTGAGAAATAGCAGTGTTTATTGAAAAAGGAGAAACCTGAGCATTGAATGATCCAATAAATGATTCAGCTGAATAATTTCCTATGATATTATTGGTGAAGGCTACAGGTTCATTTGCTTCTTCTAGTTCAGTGACTATATGTTTCATGAATTTTTCACGTTCAATTTTGATTTGATTTGGTTTTCCATTGTATGGTAACCACATGTGTGACCAATCGATATCAAAATATCCATGTGACTTTTCAGACCAATCCCTGCTTAGAATAAGACCATAAAATTCAGGGATGTATGCGACCAAAATATCAATTAATTGCAGTACCTTTGGATTGGATGATAACCTAATGGATATTAACAACATTTCTCCAATAACTTCAACTCTTGTTCTATCCAATTGAACTATATGTACAGCTGACTTTTGAGGAGTAATTTTCAATTTTGTACATATCATTCTGGGCATAATGTTTGAAGAAGCTCCTGAATCAATTAGACAGTTATGAACCTTTTTTGTTGAAAATCTCATAAGTCAAAAGGAAAGGAGGAGTGTATGAAATAGATCTATCACCAATTAAAACAAGATCATTAGGATTTAATTTGTTTGCAGACAATGGAGGTTTTCTTATATATTTAGAAGCTTGTGCTATAACTGGTGGTTGTATAGGTTCTACGGGAATTGCCTTGAGTTCTCTAAGAAAATTTTTATGTTGTTGTTTGAGTTTGGTCATTTCGTGTAATGAAATATTTTCTTTAGTCTTTTTCATACCTTCAATTATATTATATTCCACTGTATCTAAAACTATCAAAGTTTTAGAAGTTGTATTGGGATCTGGTGGAATAGAATCTGTCTAAACAGTTTTAAATTTTCTAGCTACTGTCTTCTCCATGGTGGGGAGAGATTTTTGTTTATAATTTGATACGTTTGAATCAGAGGAAGATTTACTTCTTGTAGAGACAGACATAGCTTAATTTTCTTCCTTTGTGGGAAGAATGAGATCCCATAAACCATTTAATTCAACTTCTTCCTCAGATTCTAACTCTTGTTCAGATGGTGATGGACCTTCAGTATCTTGATCAGATTCAGCATTCGAAATTACATTTGGAGGTGGAGATGTTGAAGAACGATTTCTCTTAAATGGGCGAAATGATTTTTTAGGGGTTGAGGTTTCAGCATCCTATTTCTTTATTTCAATCATATCATTTGACATAGTCTTTAATACTTTTTGAAGACCTTCAAGATCAAATGGATCTTTTGAGACCTTCTTTTTTGAATCTTGACTAAATTTCACTTTCTTGGATTTCCTGTCTTCTATCTCTGAACGTTTTTTCTAATGCTAAGATTATTTTCTCTTCAGCAAGAGCTTCTTTCATGTTCTCTAAAAGGGTAGCTTTACCATCTCTATCTACAAAAATAGCTATATTAGAAGGCAAAGAAGAAATATACCATTATATTTGTATATCAACAACAGGTTTGGAAGTAGTTGGAATTTTGTTTAATAAGTTGTTAAATCTGGAGTTGAAATCTTTGATTCTTTCCCCTGAATTTGTTTTAAGATTGGAAACGGCATTGATTAGGAATGCAACAGTTCTATCATCTCCAAATTTTGCAAGGAAAACTTGTTCAAAATTTTCCCAATCAGCAATAGATCCTGCTAGAAGTGAAAAATACCAGGATCTTGAAGATCCTTGTAAAGTATAAGGAAACAATCTAACTACAATATCTTCATGAGCAACTCCATTTAGATTCATGGCTAACATAAAATTGTTGATATGTTCTTCAGCGGGAAGACCATCATCTGGATTATATTTAGGTAACCATTTTTCTGGATGATCCGGAAGTGGATTTGGGTTGGTTATTAATACAGCACCAGGATTCGTCCAAGTTCGATTAGCCATAATTGGATTCGAACTTTGTGAAGATATAAAAGTAGATCCAGAAGTAGGTGGAATGAATGAAGAGCTTACAATTGGAATAGCACTACTTGTAACAGCACTGATTGTTTGAGTAGAAGAAATGGAAGATTGAGAAGATGAAGATTGAATAAGAGGATGTGAAGAAGTAACTAAAGGGAAATTTGATGTAACTTCACTTGTATCTGACTTAGATCTTGATATAGGAACTTTTTTGCGAAATGATTCAATTGGAAATTCAAAAGGTGGAATTCCAAGTTTCTCACTTTTAGATTTAGTAAATATACCAGTTTCTCTAAATAGAGAAGTAACACTTTCCTCAGAAGCTTCTGGGTTAACAGGATTTTCAGCAGAAATAGATATTCCTTCTAATTTATGAATTAAAGACTGAACTTCAGGAGACTCGGGAGTGAATTCTAAAGTAGATAACTGTTGAAATACTTCAGGAGATGATGGAAATGTTTCTACTATTTCTGATTTCTGAGTTGGTGATCTAGATTGTGATCGGGAAGTTGTAGAATGTTTTTGGGGAGATCGACTCTTATGAGGGCTTCTAGTTTGAGGTTTAGAATTATATGCCATTCATATTCGCCCTCCTTCTAGCGCCAAAAATGTTGAGGCCTCAGAAATCTGTGCTAACAACAAGGGGGATAACCACCCGGTCTGGACCTTAAGACAGCTCCTTTTTCGTTTGGGATAGTGGCTCCAACTGGATATAATGGGACCAGTTTCCCAAATTTGGGTTTTTTGTTTGTTTGTTGGGTTTCTCTCAAAATATTTGCATGAACAATTACTAAAATCTAAAAAAAAAATATTATAAAATGCAAAACTTTAAATTTAAGCTTAATTTAATCTAACCCGGGTAATACTAGTTTGATGCTATCTAAAATGATATCTATTCAATTTGTGATGATGAAGATCATCACAGATTTAATAGAATTATTACTTTGTAAGATGATTCCTTTGAAAATATAGTTAATCAAAAGAAAATGAGAAATATATCACATATATCAGATGATCATATATAAAACAAACCAATTTCTATATTTATATCGTACAATAGTGCAACTGATATTTCAGATAAAAACAAATGATTTCATATATAATTCATGAAAGTTGGATTTATCACTAATATTTAAAAATAAAAATAAATAGAATTAGCATACATGATAATAGTACCATATGTGTACTACTATGTTTGTCTGATCAGTGATAATAGGCCACATTCAACTCTTCTACCAATAAGTCTTTCAAATAATACAAAAGTGCATCAACATTGATCAACAAAATGATATATAACTGAAAAGGCCGTGTTCCATTACTTTATCAAGGCATCCACAAACTTACTTACAATTAATCATTATTTGAAAATGTTCTTAATAAAATTCTAGACCCTTCTCTAAATGCATGAGAAGGGTTTAAATACTAAACTAGCTACAAACTAAAATTAAATTATTACAAAAATGTAGAGGAGGTTTCAAACAACCTTTCTCTAAAAACTTAACTTAAACAATAATCTAGGAACTTTGAACTAACAATCCTAACTTTGTGAATCCTGCCTCTCTTTCTGAGTGTGATCACGAAGTTGACAAATATCTAGCATTGCTTTGAGCTGAGCTGGCTGTGATATCCGTGACCGAATCTGTCCCTTGAAAATAGCATTTGAGATTACTGACTGGGATCTTTTTGCTGAATCTGTAAGAGATTGAAGAGGTTGATGTTGATGGTAAGGTTTGATCAGAAAATTCCAGTAATTTTCCTGATCAAACTTATTAACTTTTTTGATCATTTCCTCTTGTGTATTTTCTCTTTGTGTCCACTTTAGTTCTACTTCCTTTGTTCCTAAAAACACATCAGACGTGTTTTCTTTAAGAAGTTTTGTTTTAAACAATTGATCACGTATAGACTAAATAATCTCATTTGATTACTTGGATGTATTGGTTGCTACTTTCTCTGCTTGATTAATTTGTGCTCTCCATTCTGTGAATAACAATTCTTTATGAAGCTTATCTATCTATGGTAGATTAGCTTGTTTTCCTGTGTCTGAAATTTTCCAGTGAATGTGTTCTTCGATTTTCTTTTCAAGTCTTTCACATTCCAATTTCTGAATTGCTATTTGCTGAATCATTATCTTATTGGAATCACAATAAGAATCAATCATGGAAGCTTGTTGGCAAAACATTTCTTGTTCTTTCTGAAAGTTATCGGAATGCACCGAAACGAAAGCCAAACTGCTCGGATGATGGAATATATCAAGCGAATGCCTCCGGACACCATGGAAACTCCTCAAAACTCCTCCAAAAATCTCCTGAGCCCACTGATAGCACCAATCTGTACCTATGACCTGTCTGCTCCTAACTCTGGAAGTCCAACCTAACCCTGTTGTAGGTGAAACCAAAAAAGGGAATATTACAGACCTTCCACCCCAATATTGCTTGCCCTCAAGTAATCCAAATATGTGGGCCACTTTGTCGGCCTAATGCAACTGAGACCCAATGCCCGAATCCCATACAAACCTCCTGGTGCTACTATGTGCCTTTGTCAAGCCACCCGAAATAGACCCCTCAATGTCGGGATCCCAAACTGATCTTTCACTGTATCTGTCATCAAACAATCCTCCCAGATCCCCATGCCACGATGGCCAATCATAGACCAAGTCCCACGGCTCGGACTGCGCACTGCCTCTGGCTATGACTGATGCTCTAAGAGGTGAAGACCGCGTCTCCTGTTGCGTTGTATCTGTGACGATGTAAGCTACCCCACCAATTGTGTACCAACTCATCACCTCTCTCCAATCCAACCCCTGACTAAATCCAATGTTGATCCTGCTCTCCTGAAACCGAGATGGGATGCTAAAGGAATGACGATCTATGCCCCACTGCCAACTAGAATCTGTATCATCTGTCATGTCTAAGGGCCCCTACTCTGTTGTGCTCCCTATGAAGAATATTGTACCATCAAGAGGGTACCAACTCATGATCTCCTGCCAATCCATCGTGGAAGAAGAATCCAATGTAGAAATAGCTGCATATGGAACACGCCTGGAGTGTTTTCGCCAGCCCATAATCAGGTCACATTGCTTTTCCCTGTCTGCCAATGAAAGCTGCCTATAGAAGAAAGCCCCTCTCTCTATAATGGGCCAAAATGGGCAAGATGTGCTACAAGCCCCATCAATGTGCTCCTGGAGAAAGCTACTCACTGAAAGTACTGCAGCTCTACCAACTGCATGTACATATATCTGCACCTCATCAATGTGTCGGCCCAAAGATGGATGCTCCACCATCTCCAACAGCTCATCCCTCTCATCGGGAATGTAATGATCTTGCTGTCCCCTAGCCCCCTGCAGAACTATCCCATCAACCTCCAACATCTCTAGAGGATATGGATCTGCAACAGCTGTCACCGTACTTGGTGGGTGTGCATTTGACTGCTCCTCCTCAATGGTTTTCCCCAAGGTTAGCCACATATCCATCATATTCTCAATGTGATCCTCCATCTGGCTCTCCCCCAAAGGACTATCATGCATGATGTGCATAGTATCCTCCTATGCTGACTCAGGCTCCATCATATGCTGCTCTGGCTGAATCGTCACAAGTAACTCGTCACCCAGAGTATCTCCTGTAGAGTCCCCTTACTGCTCACCCTACACACTGGAATACAACTCCGGCCTACTACCATCAACTCCGCATGACCTCTCTCGCTCCCCAAAAGCATCATCATCTGATCCCATGGACTCATCTGGAGAAGAGTCCTCATCCTGACATACAAAAGGAACGTCTACCCGCTATACCTCTGCCACCTCATCTGCATCTCTTAAACATGAGTGATCAGGCCCCCATGGTCCTTTGCAAATGAAGCAAATTCCCTTCCTCCTCAATTCATTTCTGTTGCACGATCCACCAAACTGGAACAACTACTCCCTGGTCAACTGTCTCCTGAAAAGATCAATTTTCTGCTCAACCAGCCTTGGGCTCGTTCATAAGCAGCAGGTGAGACCAACTGCTCTCTCCTCCAAATGCTCAGCAACCTAGTCTGCAACTCCTAGCAAATGGCCTCACGGATTCCTATACATGATGAAAGGATGACTGCATGTGTGCTATAACTGTGTCAGAATGATGTCTCCTAATGCTGAAGAAGAATTGGAACATTTACATAATCAAGTCATCACACTCAAAGTCAAACATGATCTCATGAGTCCAGGTCATGGCCATGACTTCTAAAACCTTAAGCTTCCTCCCAAATGCAGAGCCTGCACAGTTGTCCAAATCTTGAAAGGCTCCTACTATCAATCTGAAAATTCTTTTCATAATGCCATCATTGTAGGGAGGGAAGGGTGTTGTTATCCTCAAAATATCACTGAGACAAGAGGCAACTATAAGCTTGACTCTCTCACTTGGATGTTCCAAGAATCTAGCTTGTACCAATGCAAGCATAGATGGCTCCAAAGCCCAATTTAAACTCCAATCAGATTGCTCTACCTTTGAAAGGCAAGATTCCAGTTTCTCTAACATGGGAAATTCATTTTCTAATCTTCCACTCTTTAAGTCCATCCCAAGTGCATAAAGCCAATTTCCCACTTCTTCCTCCTTTTGTAAATTCCTAGGATGACTTTGTTGGAGCAAATTATGTACCTTCTTGGAGAAGGGTCTGTTGTTTTGTTTCAAGGAACTAACTTCTACATTATTTAATATTTTCTGTCTTTGGTTTAAATCGCAACCCATTGAGGCACTGCTATGTTGATTTAGGAGTTGTTTTAAAAACTTCATTGTTTCAACGACATATATGGAAGTAACAGTGGTTTAGGTGGACTTGCACAAGGAAAGCTACAAGCACCAGGTGATAAGTGCAAGGAAATCCAACCACTCCAATAGCAAGCTCCTCCAGAAACTGCACTGCTGCTCCAAGACTACACTGCTGCCTAAATTCGGCCTCTGATTTACCCACTGAAAACTACCTAGAAAATTCTAGGAATTTGAGAAGGTGATCCTTGCCCAAAACCTAGAAAAACCCAGAAAGGGTTTCTTCTAATTCCAACCTTCAAAATATGACACTTTGTAGTTTGGCCCTCTTCCAATTTCGTTTTCTGGTACTGCAGCTGCTATTTTCAATCATTGCTCTCCAAAATCCCAGCCAACCTCCTCATATGGCTCTCCTATCAATTCCCCAACACCCCAACTCTAAAATCCTACCAATGCAGCTCCCACAGATGAGCCTCCTCCAATGATTGTGTAGGCCCTTCTAACCAAAATAGTTGCAACTAAAAACTGGAAACCCACAAGTTGATCCAACATTAAAGCTCTGATACCACTATAATATCCCGGATGGGATATTTTAACTAAAAATGTAGAAAAATATTGAACTCCACATTATGCCGTAAAAGCAACATTTACTCAACAGAATATTGTCATGTAAAATAAAAAGACATGAAACACTGCAATCCAATACGACACAGAATAGGAAGAATCTGAGCTTTTATTATAAATAATAATGAGGTTTACATATAGATCTGACCTAAAAAGAGCTGAGATGGAACACTGGCCACCAAGGTAATCTACTGCACTGCTACACTGTGATGACCTCCAAAACTGAACTGCTGCACTCTCCCTTCGGCAACACTACCACTGAATCCACTGAAGCACATGTTGAAGATCGGAATTATCCTCACTCCAATATCTCTGAAGCTCTGCGAAACTTCTAAATGAAGTCTCCTCAAAGAGAGTTGGGTTTTCGTCCAACACTCACAAATCACCCGAGGGTTTCCGTCCTAGGGCTACGGCTGAAGTAGAGAAGCACGTCTCAAACCTCTCACACAAGAAAATGATATGATCCCAAAGATATCTCTCAATGGCCTCCTCCCTTTCTTTAATAGATCTCTTGGAGCCTTCTAGAGCATTATTTTATTCATGGAGCATTTTTCCCTCCTATTAAAATAGTCCTTTTTAATGCAGAAAAGGGTAAATCGGCTACCACGCCTCCTCCAATCACTGAAACCTATGTCTAAATGTCCCACCCTATAGGTATCCTCGTCTCAGTTCCAATGAGCTATTACACTAAGGTCTTCCATCATGTATTCCTCCCGGAATGCCACCTTGAGCGTAATCAGCTGAGTTAAGCCCAGAAATAACTCAAATTTTCGAAAGTTATCGAAATGCACCAAAACGAAAGCCAAATTGCTCGGATGATGGAATATATCAAGCGAATGCCTCCGGACACCATGGAAACTCCCCAAAACTCCTCCAAAAATCTCCTGAGCCTACTAATAGCACCAATCTATACCTGTGACCTATCTGCTCCTAACTCTGGAAGTCCAACCTAACCCTGTCGTAGGTGACACCAAAAAAGGGAATATTTCAAGTCTAAAATCACTTATAGATTAGGAATTCTCTGTTTTTTATGAAAATTTAAGGTGTACCCATATAAGTACATAAAACTCAATGCTATTGTTTATCCCCAACTCTCCTGCATAGTTAATAGTAGTGAATTACTTTTCCTTCAAGTAAAGAAAGCAAGTTGCACCACATGTACTTGTGGATCCTTAGCAAGCACCATGAAAACAACCCCTAAGCCATGGATTTGGCTACTTTTGAATCTAATAGGGATATGCACACATTTACTTTTATAGGTTTCCACATTCCTTTATAATCATATCTTACTCTGTGACATACTTAAGTAGGTAGGATTTCTTACTCTAAAAATTGATTTCATTTCGTGCAATTCAAATAGTCCAATTCACAATATGAGGTCATTCCTTATGATCTATCACTTATATCTATTTCTACCATCCCTTGAGGCATGCTACAAAAGACTCACCTTCCTGCTGCCTTTTACCAAAAATCAACTTGAGTGCCTCATTCCACACTTATAATTCATATATGCAATGAACTAGTAGATGGTTAGTGATTTCCTCTCTAATTTTACATAGTATACATATACCTAGACCCTATCATGACCTCTTCTAGCATCCCAAGTAAGAACTTTATTAGATAAAACCACCAATGAAATTTTTATGTCTTTCCATATGGATTTCTAATTCTTGTCATTTTCTACTTAACCCTCAATGTTGGTCTCATAACCTATATTTGCAATATAGTTTCAATTTTCTTTATTCCTAAACCATATCAATTTTTCATCCTCATCCTTAATTGTATTGCATTGTATTTTAAAATAAATAAGAATTGGTTCTATTATTTTGTTATGTCTCCCCAAAATCCTAGGTTTCCACTCTTGGTTCTAGATTATATTGGAGCCTATATCAACTACATATATTGAGTGATACATTCTCGGATTACTAAGAGTGTTTTTCAAAGGGTAGTCTAAAATTACATACACAACCCATCCATGTATCCTCCTCAATCATTGCTATATTTCCTTTTAAAATTTTCAAATCCGTCCATTTACCCACCAATAAAAAGGATTTCATTATTGCATTCCATTTCACTAGTGTCCAATTATTGAATTTCACTTACTTCCTAATCTAATCCTTAGTGGAGTATGGGGCTATATAGTTCATCACCACTACTTCTCCCTAAGACCTTGTTGTGCTATACAACAACCCCCATTTATTTTTACTAAATGGGGACCCTTTAAAAATAAATAGGAAATTTATTTTGTTTAATTTTTAGCCTAAGTTAAAAAAAATTAGGAAATAAAGTTTCTTTTGCTTTCCGCTTTCATTCATTAGTGTGCATCGCAAATCGCATAGCTTACAAGCTTGAACAACTTAAAACATATTAAGTCATGCAGGTTGCGATATGCGCTAAACCCTTTCTGAAGTTATATAAAAGTCTGGTTGCAAACGCTTTAAACATCGTTATAAATGAAAATCGGATCGCGCCTTGTAAAACAATCAAACTTTTAAAAATTCAGTAAAAGTTGCGAATAAACGGACTCGACGAACCAATAAAGCAATAAACATAAAACTCCAAGTGTCTGACGAAGCACAGCGGCATGATTTCTTAAAAGCGCATTTCGTGTTTCGCAAGACATAATTAAAAACAAGTTTATTACCACATAAAAATTACGATATGTGATTTGTGCAGATTGCATTTTGCGAGATTTATGGGTAACATAACAAATGGAAATAGTTATAAGTTGCGATATGTAATAAATGGTAGTTAAATACTCAAGCATGCAAAATGATTCATGTCAAAACAAACTGAATATAAAATCTAACGTCTTAAATTGATCGATAGACATTTCACGTGAAGGTGTGTAAGAGATTTGATTAAAATATTATCGATGATTAACAGAATTTAATAGGAGTAAGGTTTGATAGATTCATATCTACTTCAAGCATTTTTGAAATGATTGAACACCGGATTTTTATATATGTCTCTCTATTCTCTATATTTTTAAAGTTTTCTCTGTTCGCTTGAAATCAGGAAACCACTTAACGGAGCAAGGATTATAAAAATGAGCAAGAAAGGCAAAGAAATTGCCCAACCATCATCTACTGAAGACTCAGATATGTCTCCCCTATTCTCAGATACCACTTGCAACAAGGATTGTGGAAGTTCTTCGTGGGAGGCAATGTATCAGTTTCTTGAAAATTAAAATCAAAGGGTAATAATCAAAGTTGCTATAGAAGGCGCATCAGTTTCTTCAGACCCGACCTATTTCTACGTTGCATGCTCATTCATCCATAAGGTAGCAACAAGGCCAAAGATTCTCCCCTATACAGATATGGTTAAATGGGTAATTGACCACTTGAACGTAGAAGATAGAACATTTAAATATTCAAAGGGCGATAATTTCAGTTCGTTCAAGGCAGAATATTTGAGGACAATGTACCACTTACCTGTTCCGCAGCAGAACTATGACAAAGCTTTTCTTCAAAACTTTAGAACAAAAAATCCTAACCTGATGAAAGTCGTAAAGGAGTGGAAGGAGGACCAAGGCAAGCTTAAACGAGATAAACTCGATACGTACCTAATACCACAAATTTCTTCCCCTTATTGTTACGTTGCCGGTGTGTTGTGTAGATTATTTGCAAAACCTTATACCACTAGGTTTTTTGTAGATTGGGTCCTATTAATTGACGCAATCGTCAATTCCTTAATTCTGAATTTGGAAAATATCCTATCTGATAATTTAGCCAAAAACATTATGGAGTATAGGAGTAAAAGAAGTGTTTCATCTAGAGAAATACCCCCCTTTTACATGAGTGCCTATGTCATGGATGCAATTTTATTTTCCTCAAGTTTTCCTACCATGGGATGGAAATGGACAACCCAAGACCCTAATCCAATCCACATTTATCACAAAGCCCTTTGGAAATCATATTTTCATCTACATTTTTACAAAATTTTCCATAGAGTCATGTTACCTATGCACCAAATTATATTCAATGAGAAAGCCCCTAGGATTTCCAAAGAATCTAGTACAGACATTTTGCCCATTGCTAGATAGTTTGCAGAGGAAATTTTCACCTATGTCAGAGTGTTTGGGAGTTATGCTTCTCCTCGCGCCTGCCATATTATGTTCCTGACAAGTTACTTGCTAGAGATATTGCCTACCAGCTTGTTGTAAATGGTATTTCAAAACAACTTAAAGATGCTAAGAAGGTCGTTTGGCTTAATTTTCCTTTACAATGCGGTACTTTTACACTTTTTGATATTGGTCATACCTACAAGGAAGTTTCAAATATTAATTTATTGAATTTGGTTGTAATGCCAAAGCAGCCATATCACTCCAATGATGTGATTAAGAACTTCATTATAGAGCTCAAAATGAAGCCTTTTGTGAAAGAGATAGATAGATTTGATGATCTCTTTCAAGGTATTGAAAATTTTTCAGATGCACTAAAGTTTGCATCCAATCAACTCAATTATGATGACTTGGAAGCTTTCCAAACATACAGAAGCAAGAAACTGGACAGGATTCCTCTGGATTTATTGATTATTGAAGATGTCAACATACCACCTCCAAGTATTAGCTTGGATAATGAAGTTAAATACATGTTTGAAGATGAGTCAGGGCAATCATAACATCAATCTCAAAATTCGGATCATTCTAAAAATGAATCCGAAAACCGAAATGAGAACCCATAAAAGGTAATTAATCAAGTAATCAAAGAGATTGAGATGCAGGAGAAAGGAAGAAGTAATGGAACATAATCATCTTCCCAAGAATTTCAGCACAATCAAGATACACTTGATCAGTCAGAAAAATCTCAACCAAAGTATTTGAAGAGTGAATGGGATAAGTTTTCTAAGGAAATAAAAACTCCTGAAAAAATTCCAAATACTGATCAATCTACCAGTTTTCAGACGCCAGAGCATTCTCAGAAATTAGTGGAAACTGTTACTCCACTACTACAAATTCCTGAAACTCATGATCGAGAGATCATTCTGGCTTATCCTACAGAGCAGATAGTGTTACAAGTTGAGGAAATCCCTTCGTTGGATGTCTTCTACAGTCTTAGTCAGAAGGTTGTAGTAAAGAGAAGAAAAAGCAAAAGAAGAATTGATGATACAGTCTCAAGTCTTACAAATGAATCAGTAGACGTTTTATAAAGGATCCTCTAGTTGATCATACTGAACATTTAACCAAACTATCACAGTTTGCAGGGGCATATGCTACTGCCACTATTGATAAGGCCATAGAAGTTCAAATGTTACTGAAGCAGAGAGAAGATAAAATACAAGATTTAGAGAGACTGTTAGAGCAAGAAAAGTCTAACTCCAGCGAATAAATGGAATTGAATATGTCCCAATTTCAAAAGGATTTTGAAAGTCTAAAATTGCAGCATTAGGTACAACTCACTGAGAAACAAACGCAACTGGAAGTAGCAATAAACAAACTACAAAGCTAGCCACAGCTAGAGAAATTCATAAAGGAAGAATTAGATGTGAATGCTAAGCTAAAGCAGCAAAAAGAAGTATTCTTCCAACAAGCTTCTATCACTAGCTCTTATTGTGACTCAAGTGAAATATTGATCTAACAAGTGGCTATCCAGAAACTTGAGTGTGAGAATATTGAGAAGAAAATCAATGAACACATTCAATGGCAAGTTTCAAACTTAGGCAAGGAAGCTAATCTACCCCGGGTAGATAAATTCCACAAGGAGATCTTATTTAAGGATTGGGAAACACAAATAAAGCAAGCAGATAAAGCAGCAGTGAAAGCATCAAATTTAATAAAGGAAATTACTAAATCTGTATGTGAACAGCTTTTGAATTCAGGACTTATCAAAGAGTGCACGTCTGAAGTGCTCTCAGAAATCAAGCATCTGGAAACATAGTGGAAACAAAAGACAGAAATACAGGAAGTAATGATTAAAAAGGTAAATAAGTTTGATCAAGAAAATTATTGGAATTTTCTAATCAAACCTTATCATCAGTACCAAAACCCTACAGCCTTTAACGGATTCAAAAAAAGATCGCAGCCAACACTCTCAAATGTGGTATTCAAGGGACAGGTCAGATCGAGGATTTCGCAGCTAGCTCAGCTCAAACCCATGCTAGATATTTGTCAACTTCGGGATCAAATCCAAATGAAAAATCAGAATTCATAGTTATATCGTTACTTTATTTTCCTAAATTATAGTTAAAGTTTGTCTTACGAGGATGGTTGTTTGAAACCTCCTCTATTTTTATGTGATGATATTTTTTTAAACATATTTAGTTTAGTATTTAAACCCCTCTCATGCATTTAGAGAAGGGTCCAGAAATTTGTCAAAAACATTTTCAAAGAATGCACTTTTGTAAGTTTGTGAATGCTTTGATGAATTAATGGAACACAATCTGTTATCTTTTGACATTTGAAGTTGTTTAACTGATGTTGCACTATTGTACTATTGTACTCTTTAAATTGCTTGAAAGTGAAGAGGAGCAGAAATACACTATCAGTTTACATGAGTAAGACTTTGTACATATGGTACTTCTATTCACTTGTATTAAGTTTTGCTTTCTAGATTGACAGGCATCTTCTTCTTTTTTGTAGAATCCGGATTATCCACAGTATCATAAAACATTGGTCGACGTTTCGAATCCCAACGGGGATCCATCATTAGGACGAGAATGAAGAATGAAATAAGGTCGCAGAAGGTCAAGGTATAAATAGTGGAGGGAAGGGAAATGATGTTTGAGAGGAGCTGACAATAGATAACAATAATTTTTTTTTTAATTTTAATATATATATATATATATATATTAATTTAATAATTTTTTTTTATTTTAATAATAACTAAATTGTTTTAATAAATTTTTAAAGTTTTAATTTATTAATTTTAATTTTAATTTTAAAAACATAAGTGCTTAAATTATTTAAAATATTTAAAATATATATATACTAAATAATAAACCCTAAGACTTAAATTTATCAAACTAACTTAATTTTATTAAAAAAAATTTAATAAAATTAAGTTAGTTTGATTAATTTAAGTCTTAGGGTTTATTATTTATTTTAAATAATTTAAGCACTTAGGTTTTTAAAATTAAAATTAATAAATTAAAACTTTAAAAATTTATTAAAACAATTTTTAAAAAATTTTATAATTAAAAAAATTAATTTATTGATATCTATTTTCGGCTCCTCTCAAACATCATTTCCCTTCCCTCCACTATTTATACTTTGACCTTCTGCGACCTTCTTTCATTCTTCATTCTCGTCATGATGATTGATCCCCGTTGAGATTCGAAACGTCGACCAATGTTTTATGATACTGTGGATAATCTGGATTCTATAAATAACGATAACCACAGAAGTTTAAAAACCATAGTCATCTTTTTATTGCATTATATATTTGAAACATCATCATAGATGAGTGTTAAATGCACTTTTGTACTAATATTTGTTTGTGATTTCTTATTGGATATATAATCACATATATGAATGTGATATACTTTTCACAATTCTTCTAATCAAACTATTTTGTTAGAAGAATCATCTTTACATAATTTTCATCTCTTTCAACTGTTAAATAATCTTCATTACTAATAGTTGGAGGATATCTCTTTAGATCGCATAAAGGAAGAAACATCCTGGGTATATAGTAGAATAGATAATGTTAGATAGATGCATGTGATAAATTAGAATCATTTTCCATTGCATGTTTTATAACCAAAACACACCCCAAAATCATCCTTATTGGAAAATGGTCCCACTATCCCTAGTCAAAGCCACCACACCAAACAGAAAAGGAGTTGCTTTAAGGTCCAGACTAGGTGGTTTCCCCCCATGTTGTGGCAATGGAATTCCAAGGCCTCAACAGACCTTCATGATGAATCATCTTCCATAAGATCTTGGCCACTAAAGCCTAACCAAAACGATGAAAAAAATTTAAGCTCCACCCTCCAGCCTCTTTAGGCTTTACTAACCTTCTCCATGTGACAAGGGGGGTCCCTATCCTCTCACTTTCCATTGTCTAGAGGAAGCTAAAGTATTTATTTCTAATATTTTCTTCCATTTAGGATGTTTCTTGGAGATTGAAAACAAAATAGTATTCTCTCTAAAACAAATTTTACAAATATTAGTTTACTTCCTATAGAAATTCATTTGGAACTTTAGTTTGACACTTCCACTTCAATTTTCTCATACAACCAGTTCCAGTCTTTTGACTTGCAAACGTTTGATTTAATATCAAATACCAAATATGTGATTCCATTATCAAATGGAATATGAGTAAATGGAATAATTTGAGCTAATTTATTTTTCTATAGCTTCCACCATTGCATTAAAAAGAGTTGATGACTTGTGGAAATTTACTTCCATCCATTTCATCTTATAATAAACGTCTA
This sequence comes from Pinus albicaulis, assembly GCA_034641835.2. Classification (NCBI taxonomy): domain Eukaryota; kingdom Viridiplantae; phylum Streptophyta; class Pinopsida; order Pinales; family Pinaceae; genus Pinus; species Pinus albicaulis. Next base: position 1,068,612,590 of record CM076579.1, read on the forward strand.
GAATTTCTTTATATTCCCTTACTTCCCTTACCATTACGAGCCCAAATAACATCACATCATCCTTGAAGGAAATATGTCATAAGGAAAGAGACCCTCCCATCCTAATTCTCTTAATATCCTCCACCCTTTTTGGCTATATCATCATTCTATTCTAGCCTTCAACAACTATATTGAATGAAAAGGGGGCATTGAGCATCGTTATCTAAGCCCTTTCATAGAATAGAAGAATCTTGATGGTGAACCATTTATCAAGACTGCAAATGATGTTGAGGCTAGACAACTCATTATCTAATCAACAATTTGATTACTCATCATTGTTTTAAATCATCAATAATCCTTAACAGAGACAAATTCCTTTATCATAGGCCTTCACCAGGTCTACTTTCATAATTAGAGCTATAATTTTTTAACCTTTAATGAATGCAACCCTTCTTATGTTATTCCCACTTCATAATGTATCTACTTATTAAAAATAATCTATAAGTACTCTTTTAATATAAGCCTTGAGAAAATATTTTTTAGATTATTAGCAAGGATATTGGATATAATATTGTAAACTTAATTGCATAGTGAAATCCTCCATTCTGTTAAAGAGAGTGACTATTCATGGACATTTACTTTCATCCATGTTACTCTACAAAATAGGTCTAAAATTTCTATATATTTGTTTGCCTCACTTATTGTTCTTGATACAAACAACATCACATCATATGACATATATGAAAATAAAATATATGATAAGAGATAATACCATCCTAATTCCCTTAATATCTTCTACCCTTTTTATCATGCAATCATTCTAGTAAAGCTTCAAAAACTAACAAGAATAAAAAGGGAACATCAAACATCCCTACTTAAGTCCTCTAGTGGCATAGAAGAATCATCGAACCATTTATGAGGTCTATAAACAACGCCAAGGCAAGACAACCCACAATATAGTTAATGAATTGTTTATTCATCCCTAATTGAATCTTAAACAACCTTTTCTAGAGCCAAATTACTTTATATATTCCTTTGGTTACTCTATTTCCATTATTGAAGTTGGAATATTTAACTTTTATTGAGGATAACCCTTCTTGTGTTGTTCTCACCACATAATGTATGTGCCTATTAAGAATAAACCTAAATTGTGCTAATGATATAACCCTTGAAAAAATGTTTTTTGCTGCATTAACATGGATATTGGATATAATTTTTGCAAACTTAATTGCATAATGATATTGACCTATAGTCATCAAATGTCTTCGAGCATTATTTTTGGAATTAAATCTATAAATGTTGCAAATGTCTTCGAGCATTATTTTTGGAATTAAATCTATAAATGTTGCATTTAGTTCTCCTGTCACCTTTTCAAAGGCTTTGGACTCCTATATCACACTTAGTTATTATTCCTTTGAGAATTATGAAATTCCCAAATAAAATCCATCCATCCATATCTCTATTCCATGGATTTTTTCTTCCATTTTAAAGAGTATAGACTAGTTTGAGTTCCTCTTTTGATACCTCTACTTTAAAATTCACTTTTTTTTTCAATAGTTAATAATTATAGGAATGAAATATGCCATTTCTAAACCCTTTATATTGGCCCATAATAATTTTTGTTTCTAGTCACGATTGTGCTCTTTTAGTTCCTTATCTCTTATCTAGTGTTTATTTTAAATATATACATGTTTCATCTAGTTCTCCTTGTACATTTCCAAAGGCTCTAGACTCCTCTATCACCCTTAGCGATTCTTCCTTTGAGAATTCATAAAATCTCGAATAAAATTCAGCCATCCATCTATCCATCAACCTAGCCCAAGGTTTGTTTTCCCTTTTTAAAGAGTACAAGACTACTTTGAGTTCCTTTTTTGATATATGTGCTTCAAGCTCCACATTTTACCAATCATTGGAAATTTTTAGAATGAAAGATGAAACTTTTGAAATCTATACTATATTGGAACTTGGGGTTCATATAAGAAATTTATTTTTCTACTCACTATTGTGCTCTGTTGATTCTTTATCTCTTATCCATTGTTTATATTAAATCTATACATCTTGCATTTAGTTATCCCAACACCTTTCCAAAGGCTTTGGACTTCTCTATGACCCTAAGCCATTCTTCCTCTAAGAATTCATAAAATATCGAATAAAATTCACCCATCCATCCATCCATCAACCTAGCCCAAATTTTTCCCACTTTTAAAGAGTATAAGACTACTTTGAGTTCCTCTTTTAATACCTATGTGTAACGCACCCAACCTCCTAATGCCATATAAGGGTTGTGGGACATAACTAGACCCAATATTAAAGGTACATTATGAATACAGGGTTATCCAAAAATACTATTCCTTTCATCACATCAACTCAAATTTATAATACCTCCATCATCTTCAGCTTGTCGATAAATTTTCAATGACATAAATTTCATCTCAATTAGAGCTCTAGGCACAAATTTATTACAATTTGAAGTTTTTACCCTTATGGCCACATATGCGTCATCCATACATGTCCATGTGGCTAACACGTTTCTTTTTTAAGCCACATAGAACCTTTGCACTAGTCCACATCCCCGACCCACATGTTATACCAGACCTTTCCATATCTAGAATTTTCTATGTTATACTACTTGTCTCAAAGATTCTAAGGTTCTAATATCCAATACATCAATAAGGGTTTTCATGTCGATAAGTCAGTATGCCCATATCGTGGGTTTTTGATATGGTTGATATGTCGATATAGGCACAAATCCTCTAAATTCATTGATATGCCAATATAATGTTACTCCAACACAAATTATCAGATTACTGACAAATTTATTTATAACTGAAAACATTCATAGAACACCAATAAGTCAATAGGTTTATGGCTAGCTCAACATGCCACCTCATAACTATGCCACCCAATCACAACTTTCCACATGGAAAAGGCTAATCAGTCTGACAAGTGGCATGACTAACATGCAAATTGAAATATAGAGATCTCGATTATTTCCATGAGACAACCCTCATGGATTCCCGATATGTCAATATGACAGCTCAGCATGCTAATGTGTCCACTACCATGTGGCACTATTGATGTGTGCCACATGTCACTCATAATTGCATAACTAGCATCCCCAAAATTCCAAATATAGGTGACACATGTCATACACGACACACGAGGCATAGTAACATCATCATCCATGATGTCACTCCTCAAAATTTTGAGTGCCCAACACTTAGTTTCTCTGATTTTTTTAGGTCTTAGTGATGGGCCTCCTAAATAGATAAAACATAAGGCCCATATAACCACTCCTAGGCACATAAAGGCTACACTAATCCTTCATTTTTACACTTAATAACACTTTCCTAGACTAATGAGTTTTCAGGAGCATCAAGGAGATTTTTTATACTTTGTGTGCCTAACATGACTATTGTGCAAGATGTTAATGGGATTTTTCACATAGTTCAAGGATATCCACGTAGAGATATTCATGGGGCCTACTCCCTACTACAAAAGATTCTAACTCGATCATTGTGGGCAGTAAATACTCATTTTTGCTATTGCATGGTAACCTAAGAAATGTGATCCTGTTTTTTATGGATTTTAGAGGGAAAATAGTCCTCCCCTCAAGGAGGTTACCCCCTACCCATATTGTATAAATAAAGGGCTTGAAGAAGTATAGATTTGAGCATTAGGAGAAGTATAGAGTTCAATTTTTGTATCTTTTTCCATGTACAAGCAACTTTTCAGGTAATGGAAGTGATCTTTGCCTTCACCTCTTAGTTTGGATTTATTTTGTTTCTAAGCTTCCTTAGGTTAGGGTCTGCCCCAAGTTCTCAAGATCCCTCTTTTGCCATTTTTTTCATGCATATGTTTATCTTTGTAATTATTTCTAGACATTGCTTTTATGTATGGTTATTTAGATAGTTTGTGAGCAGTATTTTCTTGCAAATTATATTAACATTAGGTGATGATATTGTTAGTGGTTATAATGTTCAAACAACATTCTTATTTATGCATTTGGTTCAGCGTTTGTATTGTTGTTTATTTGTTTTACATCATGCAATGTTTGTTGTTTCTACACTTTCCCCTATTTTGTAGACACAAGAAACCCTACGACCTTTCACTTTGTTATATTAACCATACCACAAGCTAATGTGATGCCTTGTGCTTATGTACTTCCATACCACGAGCTAATGCGATTCCTTGTGCCTATGTAATTTACCATTTTACAATTTTTCCTTGGCTTATTTTCCTTCAACCTTGCATTTAGCGTGTTCCCTTGCTCGTTAGATTGTCACCTGTAGCAGTTTGCAACTTGCCTCTGAAACACACCCAAATTTGCACCCAACTCATGGTTTGTCTTCTTTGATATATTAGAATACTCTTGGAACCTTGAGAATGGAATTTAGATGAAGAGAGGCCATGTAGATGCCTTTATTTGAATTGTTGTATAAATTGCTGCTTTCCTACAAGATTAGGGTTTATTATTTGAAAGCTTTTATTTCAGCAGTGTGTTCTCTTTCCTGGAAAGATATAACAGGTGTTCTTTCATTTCATTACAAATAGAATAGTTTGCCTTCCTTTCTTGCAAATAGCCTAGGTTTATGTGTTGTCTTTCTTCGTGATAGTCATTTCCTACAATTCCAGTTTTATTATAGCATAAAACAATTAGATTGGTATTCGTACAACTAGATTTCATCTCAGTTCTTCCAGCTACATACAAGTTAGCGAAAGGAAGCGATAGTGCATATTGCACATATAGTGTTTTCCCCGTTTAATTTTATATGAAAATCAGGTTGATAACTAATGTTGAGACCCTTGGGAGTTGTAGCATTGATGTCACAGAACTAAGGGCCATCACTTTTTAGCATCGTTGTCGAGGAGGTGTCAAAGTATGTGTTGTCATTTTATTTAGTTGTCCTACCACACTTCTACGTTTGATTTCAAAATATCCTTAAACTTCCATGTTTGATTTTGTTGTATTATGCAGAAGTTATGTGTTGAAGAATGTAGCTATGGTCAGTTTTCATAATCCTTGATGTATTTATAATACTATGTAAAAACACGAAATAAAAGTAAATCTTAAATTAAAAGAAAGGAAATCAACAAAACCAACTAAAATTAAGATCCTTGAAAATAACTCATACTCATGTAAATACATATTTACTATAAGTTACTACCCACCATAATCAAAGCAAGTATTTGCATAAAAGGTGGGATAAAGAATAAGATGTAAATAAATGTACATACTAGGAGTTACTGCCCACCATTATTTATGTGTTCTTCAACACTTTAACAAATATGAGTAACTAGCAATTGCACCACATGTTGCAAAAGAAACATCGTAAGGAAATAGCATAGGAAAGAGTAGCCTAGAAGAAATAAGATATTGTAGAGAAGAAGCCATTGTGGAGGAATGAAAATCAAAATTTTCTTCCATGGAAGCAAGTACTGAAATCTTAATGCAATACTACTTCCTTGAGCCTTACAAATCATGAGGCTTATGTTGAAGTTAAGTTAAATACCTTGTCTGATCATGCCACCATATTTAATCTTGATCAATTCCTATTGAGTCGCCTATGTATTATTCCCTTCATGATCTTTGAAAATATTCAAAATATCACATTGTTCTTTACCACTGATGTCCCTCGTGTCTTCCATGTTCTTGTTTTTTCAGTATAGCTGATAATCGTGTCAATTTTGTAAAACTATAATCTACAAGTCTCACTTTTTATAGCTTTGGTGGAAGGGTACTATTTAATGTTTATTGGTTAATTCATGTTGAATATGAAATTTTAAATAAAAATTCATACATAGTAAATTAGATTGCATGAATCTAAAACCAAATTCAATTTAACCCATCTGCCAATATTCTTCAAAATTATAGAAATCAATAAAATTTACAAAATGAACATGAAACCAAATTCAATTTAACCCATATGTCATAAAGTTTATTATGTTATAACTTCAAAATGGGTGAGTGTAATAGTTATTGGTTATCCAAATAAAATTATGTCTATATTAAATTTTATTTATACATTTATTTGCAAATAACTCATCATTTCAAAAATATACATGTTAAGAGATGTGTTATGATTTTTAACATCAATTTATACCTTATATTTATTATTTTAACATATTTAATGTGTCTTAATTAATTCAGACTGGATATAAAATTTTAAATATTTTATTTAATTAAATTTTATTAATTTAATACATTTTAAATTTTAATTATTTATATTAAATAATTTATTGTTTTAACTTATTTAATGTTTATTGGTTAATTCGGATTGAATATAATAAAGGAAATACTTGTGATCGTTATGGTGGAGTAAACTTACACGATGGGTTTTCATGGTTGACTGCTTCAGTTTAACAAAACTTTGATTGTTACTAAAGAATAAGAGGAAATGCCTTGCATGCCTGCTTGTTTGCATTCATTAGCCTTATTGGAAAACACCTATTCCTGCACTGTCAATTAAATCATGTCCACTAACTCATAACTAAAGAAGAATTTCGAGACGTTGTAGATTTGCAAGTTATGCTTTAAAATTTTGATGTACTTAGGTATGCATCTACCCACCATAAAGAGGTCCGAAGAGCTTGAGTGAATGTCCAAGAGATGCGTCTATCAAATTATATACTACACTACCGAACAAGTTTCACATTTCTATCATTAAATAATTAAAATTGGCTAAAAATAGAACAAAAGTTGTAAAAAAGCAAAGGAAAAAATAACAGCTAATTAGATCTAAAGTAGAATATATTATGTTATGGTTTTTTTATGATTTTTAAAATTTTCAAAATTTGGAAGAATATAGTTTTTTTTAATTTTATTTTGGGCGTAAATTTATAATTAGAACATTCACTCATTAGAATATGTAATTATTTTTGTTATAAAAAAATATATACTATTTTTTAATTTAATATAATAAATCTAAAATCATACTTAATAAAATTAATTAAAATTTAAAACATTACACTATAAATCTTAATCTCTCTGGATCTTTCAAAACATAAAAGTGATTTCTTTGAACTTGAAAAATTCCCCATCTGTCGTTTTCAGATAGCTCGGCGCTAAAGAGCTTGAGCCATTGCGCAACTCCCAGAATGTCCACGACATGCGTCTATCAAATTATACATTTCTTAAACGTATTAAAAAGAGATGCGTCTACCAAATTATATATTTCTTGAACGTATTAAAAAAAAAATGCAGAAAGCTTTCTGAATAAAAAGAGATGCAAACCTCTGTGGTGCTTTGTGGCATGGACAGTGTAAGTGTAACCCTTATGGAGTAAACTCTTGAAGAGCGAGGACCCCATCAAACCCGTACCTCCAAACCTATACCTCTAGTCACTCAAAAAGTGGATGATCCAAATAGAATTCACTCATGTTCACCTTAATATGCAAAAAAGGAACAGAAAATCCCGCTCCAAATAGAATCCACTCATGTTCACCTTAATATGCAGAAAATGAACAGAAAATACCTGATGCAACATGCCCTGAAACTCTTTAAAATCTCATTTCCATCACTACTGCTAAAACCTCTCTCCATGTGAAGATACAGAAGGAAAATGGTTGAAAAGAGCTTGTTACAGAAAATCCCCAATGCAACACGCCCTGAAACTCTTTAAAATCTCATATCCTTCCTAAAAATATTTAAAATATCATTTCCATCACTACTCCTAAAACCTCTCTCCATGTGAAGATCTAGAAGGAAAACGGTTAAAACCTCTCTCCATGTGAAGATCTGGAAGGAAAACAGTTGAAAAGAGTTTGTTAATTATTAATTGAAATTATTATTAAAAACTATATTAATCTAAGGGTTGATTATTGTTCAATCGTCTATCATTAAATCTAAAGGTGTAAAGTGATTCCACCTGGCACTTTAGGAGAGTTGTTTTCAAAGAATAACACCTTACAGCGTAAAAATGTAAATGTGCAGACTTACTAAAATTTAATTTACAAATAAGTGTGATCTAATTTACAAAGGGACGTGACTCTTGGGTATCTTGAGTATAAAATACCCTTGAAACTTTTCATTTTGTACATTCACTTATCACTTACATATCTCTCTCCCTTACACACGTGATCTCACATATCCCAAGTTTTCAACATTGTGACCTACACTTTCCTTTCATGGTTATTAGTTGAATTTTTGAAGTGTGATTTCTTGATGAAGATAATTAAACTATAGTATATTCATAAGTAATTACCTTACACACGTGATCTCACATATCCCAAGTTTTCAACATTGTGATCTATACTTTCCTTTCATGGTTATTAGTTGAATTTCTGAAGTGTGATTGCTTGATGAAGATAAATAAACTATAGTATATTCATAAGTAATTACCACAATTCATAAATAGTGCTTGTATCCATTGCACTTTATTTTTCAAAATTATGACTATAAAATTGATGAACAAAATCTCAAATTATTCCCTTCCACTCTTAAAGATGTGTCCATTTGATTGTTTATTAGCCTAGAAGGAGACAACATCACCACATGAAACAAATGCAACAAGCCTTCAATAATAAGTACCAAGATTATTGCAGAGTAAGGGATACTAGAGACGAGATATTTAGAATGATACATGGAGAAAATGAGTCTATAGAATAATTTGAAGAAAGATTCCAACTGATTTACAGAAGGGCGCATAATTTCACCTTGGATCCAGACTCCTTAAATCCAGTAATACTACGAAGAGTCAAGGAATAAATAACAGTAACACTGAACCTATTAGCCAATGGAGACATATACTAGCTTACTTATGTTGATATCAAAAATGTATTTAAAAACCATTCAAAGGTTGTTGGAAAAAGAGGTAGAGAAAACAAAAGCTCGATAATCTCTCTTTCTCCTCCCTGATTAAATGAGACGTGTATGTAGATGGACACCTTATAGATCAAGAGAAAATAGGGGGAAGCAGAAAAGGAATTAACCATATTTTCCAATGCACTAAAACACATCTTAGGAATGAATTTCCTTTAAATGTCATAGAAATATGTTTTGTATGTGAGGAGAATCATTCCATTGATAAGTGTCCATCTTTACTAGGTTTGAAGGTTGTATGCCAGGGAGAAAAAGGGATCATGGAGTAGTTATGCTATGTCAACCAAAAAAGGCCACAAGTCCCTAGGAAGTTCCAACAAGGTATGAACTTCCCCCTCCTTTCAATGTTAATTATAATGCACATTACCAACATTGGCGTCCTCCTAACCATTCACCTTGGCCTATGCCCACTCCTTGGACATATCCTCCTCAAAATGTTACTCCTCTATTCCATCTATATCCTACTCAACCTCCTCAATGAGGTAATCCATCACAAGGATGGAGGCCTCAGGTGGACCAACCACCTACCCTAATGCCTCCTCTTCAACAATCTCAATCACCCCAAAATATTCCTCCAAATCAACCATAAAGGCCTGCTCAACCAAATCCAATTCCCAATAATAAGCAAGCTCAAAAAGTCTACAGTGGAGAAATTACTTACCAAACTTATGTTGCATAAATACAAGAATCAACCTTAGGTTTGGGATGGTCCTTCCAAATGTTCACCCACCTCCTCCAACATAAAATATCGAGGAAGATAAGGAAGAACCTCGACCTCAAGTCACTCAACCAAAACCTCCCTATCTTGAAAGTTTGATAACCCACAAAGCACACATCCCAAGAGAATTTGAACTTTTGGGAGAACTAAAAAATATTTATGTCAAAATCCCTCTCCTTCAAGCCATCAAGGATTTTCCTATCTATAACAAGTTCATTAAATAAGAATGTCTCATAAGGCCTAAGAGAAAGAAAAATTATGCCCATATTATTAATGTCAAAGGGAAACTATCTGATCTTATGATTGGGGGAATACTCATCCCCAAGTACTTAGATCATGGGAGACCAATAGTAGATGTGCACATCAATTACATTGAAATTCCAAACACTTTCATTAATCTGGGAACTAAAATTAAAGTCATGATCAAGGAAACCATGCTCAAAATTAACCTCCGAGGATCTCTAAGGAATACCTCTATTGTGTTATAGCTTGTTCATATATCTACAATAAAATCTGAAGGTGTCATAGAAGATTTAATGGTCCCTATTGATTCTTGGGAGTATCCCACCAATTTCCTCGTCCTTCATCCAAAGACCAAGTTTAATGGCTGTCTCCACTTGTCTTAGGAATACCCTGGTTAGCCATTGTTGTTGCATACATTAGTTGTAAGGCTAGGAACATGACAATCACCAATGGGAAATAAAATAAAATAAAATAAACCACTTGTATTATACCCACCAACTCAACATATAATTAAGGATTGTAGTTTTTAACCATGTATAGAAACTACTTGCAAATTAATTCTTAAAACAGAAAAATAAACAATGGCGAGAACATGAAACAAATATACATAGATATTTTCCCCTAGATCCCAAAACCAGGACTACCAAATTGATTTTTCAGTATTTTCCTTTCGATGTTACAATACATATATACATGTTGAAGCATTCATAAATCCAAATCCATTAACCCTGTATTAGAACATATTCGTAGTTCCCTTGACCAGATCTACAAAATACCATGGGCACAAAACATCATGCCCAAAACCATGTGCAAAACCATGGGTAGGTCTTCCCACCATCTTTCGTTCTACCCCCATCCTTGGTTCTACCCAACTATTATTGGGTCCACATAACAAAACAAAACAAAAAATTCCCTAGGGCATTCCCCTAGACCTCGGCTAGGGGGGGCCACCACACCCCTGAAATCCCCCGACAAGGGGGGCTATCGCCCCCCCCCACCCCCCCCCCCCCACAATGTTCCACAAAACCAATACCCTACTATTATGAGTATTGATGGATTAAAAGAAGACTCATCTATAGGGAAGCCTAGTTGTTCTCAAGACAATTCACATGAATATTTGCTACTTGTTGGTCTAAGCCAAATAATGTGAAAACCATAGAAATCAACCCCTCTAAAACCTTGAAAATCAACCCTTTTCTCTCAGATAATCAAGAAAACCAACTTCTCATTGTCCTAAAACATCATATTTATGGATTTGCATGGGACTACAAGGGGATAAAAGGAGTAGATCCTTTTATGTGCACTCACCATATATATATATATATATATATATATATCAAGGATCATCATAAACTTGTTCGCCAGCCACAAAGGCGAATGAACCCTACCTTAAAATATATTGTGAAAGATGAATTGCATAAATTGTTGGATGAAAGTTTCATATATCCAATCTTGGATAGTGAATGGATGTCTCCCATAATCATTGTCCCTAACAAAAATGGAAAATGGAGGATTTGTGTTGGCTATAGAGAACTCAACAAAGTCAGTAGGAGGGATCATTTTCCTTTGCTTTTTCTTAGCCAAGTTCTTGATGTCCTTACAAGTAAAAAGTTATTCTCCTTTTTGGATGGATTTAGTGGGTACAACCAAATCATGATAAGTCCTGAGGATCAGAATAATACTACATTCACATGGTCCATGGGGGACTCTTTCTTATAACATTCTTCCATTTGACTTATTTGACACCCTTACCACCTTCCAAAGAGTTGTGCTAAGTATATTCTCTGATCTTGTGCATGATTCGCTGGAAATCAACATGGAATAATTCACACTCTGTGGGGATGCCTTCCAAGAGGCTCTCTCAAACCTAAGCAAAGTGTTTCAAAGGTGTTAAGAGATGAACCTCTCCCTTGGCCATGAGAGATGCATGTTGTTGATGAATGACGAGATTGTCTTAGGTTGTTTCCTCTCTTCAAAAGGAATCCAAGTGGACCCTAACGAGATACCCATCATAAAAAATGTTCATATTCCTCAAAAACAAAAATATGTTGGAATCATTCTAGGCCTTGTTGGATTTTTTTTTTTGACAAATTAGGTTACTATTTATATTCCAAAAAATTGGGGATTAAGATCCCTGTTATATTCGAGTGATGGAGTAGAGAAACAAGGAGGGGTGATTTGGCAAAATACCAAGCCTCCTTTATGATGATTATTGATACTATGTTTCATATCTGGTTCTTGGTAAATCCTAACAAACTGACATAACATAAATGCAAATTTAAATGGCATGATGATAGATGAGGAAGATGGAGGAATAGAGCCTAGTTCTTGCTACCTTGACAACCATTTGAAGTGTCTGTGGTGCCTTGGTTGTTGTCAGGGTTGGCATTGGGAACATTGTTGGAGCTTGAACTTAGAACAGATCGCTTGTCCACCATATAATGCAGGATCTCCAGGGATTCTTGAATGTGAGCACAACGATTATTAGCTCCCCTCAGTTGCTCTGTGAGGGATTGAGATTGATGTTGGAGGAAGTTGGTGTCTACCTGGTGTTTTTCCTCCATTATCCTTAATTGTGCTCTTATCAACTCCATCTCTTCTTGCATATCAGCACAATGAAAACATTTCTCATTCCTCATGATGTTTGCAGGAGGAGAGGGCAGAATCAAAGTTATGTGAGGATGAATTCGGGGAGGCAACAGAGGCACTTTTTGGCAGTGAACGAAGAATTACAGAGTGTTGTTGTGAGCATAAAGGCCGGGAATAGTGTTGTGCTGCATGAGATCAGCTGATGAGGAGGGATGGGGATTGTAGTAATTGATAGTAAAATGCGGAGGCACAAATGAACCAGAGTGGCAGCAAGGGTAGTGGAACAGAGAGCGGCGGAAAGACAAAGATTCAAAGTAAGCGTTGCATAGCAGGTGATCGGCAATGAATAAGGGGATGAGATGGGAAGGGAGGGGAGAGAGGATTCGAGGGGGCACAAGAGGACAACGAAATGGAGCCTAGGGATCATGGGACAATGAGAAATGAGATATGCACATCTGGTCAGCAGAGAAGGGAGAAGCGGGATTTAAAGGAGAGGAGGGAGGGGCAGGCAGACTAGGGATGGGGGGAGGGCGGGAATCCCAGGGAGACAAGTTCATGTGAATAATGCAGGGAGGGGTATGGGCATGGCAGACCTGCCATGACGAGATCTAGGAGGCACAGAGGATCATGCAGACAGAATTCACGGAAAGGGGAAAATTCATGGTAAAGGAGAGAAGGAGATGTTATTTTGGGAAAGGAGTTGACCAGGGGGTCTGCAGCATGCTTTGTTGGCCAATGAGTCAGCTTTCCTATTGTTGGACCTGAGGATATGGTAGAATGTGAGGTCTCCAATTTCCTTATTCAAATTTTGACATCTTGTGATCATTTTACTCTAAGCAATGTTAGGAGTTTGGGTTGAGTTTAGCATCATGTTGATGACTATTGCCGAGTCATTGAAGATCATAACCCTTTGAATCTTAAGTCTATTTATGATTTGGAGGCCTTTCAGTAAGGCATATTCTTCTGCTCTATTATTTTAAAATCGTCTAATCCCCATTCAAAGATAGCAACGCTACTTCCCTACCCATCCACAATGTAACCTCCAGCTCCTGCTATTCTTGGGTTTTCCTTTGAGGCACTGTCAAAGAAGAATGCAGGCCTTTTGATTCCGTCAAGCCACTCGATGAAATATTTTTCCTTAAGCATGATCTTCGACTGATCCTTGTGGAGAGATTGGAAGGTAGGAGTTTTTTTGTACATTGGGGGAGTGTCAAGAGCTCTTCCGAGAAGAAGTCTTTCTTCGACCTACAGATCATTGAAGTTTATATGACTATTCTTTTTGGCAAGAATGGTCTCAACAGTAAGGCAGCAGGCCTTGCTTTGTACTTTTCTGATGCAAGGTTTGTGATCTTGAAAGGTAGCCTTATTTATCATAAGCCAAATGTTCCACAATAGAACATAAGGAAGAGTGTCCCAAACTCTTTTGGCCACGTTCTTCTTCTTTTTCCCCCAAGGGTAGCTCTTTTTCCGATTAGAAACCAGATTTGAAACCGAGTTGTTTGTGCCCATATCAACATGGAAGGGATCCGAGAGAGAATGCCAACACTTTTTAGCAAAGGAGCACTCAATGAAAAGGTGGAGGATTGTCTCCTCGACCATGAGGAAAAGGGAGCATCTAGAGGCTACCTGAATGCCTCTTTTTTTTAAATTGTCCGTTGTCAATAGCTTCCCTTTGACCAAGGTCCAGATAAATATTTTAATCTTTGGGAGTGCTTCTAATTTCTAGACTTGTTTCCAAATTTCCCAAGGAGGAGTGGGAAATTTCTCATTGTGAAGAGTCTCATACCCTGCTTTTAAAGTGTAGGAAGACCCACAGGGGTCCCATCTGAGGCTATCCTCTTTGTCTTTTGCAAGAGGAGCTGCGCCATGGAGAATTCCCTTCAAAGTAGCTTTGTCATTTTCAAGGTGGGGAGGCAAGTTTGGAAAGGTCCAACCTTTCCAGTTGTTGGTGCACTCTTCCCAAATGGATATTTTCTCTAGGGTGTTAATCCCATGCTCTCGAAGATAAATTTGAATGCGTAGAGTGCTTGGATTGTTTAAAAGAGGGAGTTGTCCCATTATTTTTTCCTCCCAAATTTTTATGCTGCGACCTCCCTGTGGAACTTTGAAGATATTTTTGTGAATAAAGGGAATGGTTTTTTGCAAAGAGCCCAAATGCGAGAGCAAGTTATGTTGGGTATGGGTTGATCTGAAAGATTATGCCTTGCAGTAGAGAGGTATTTTGTTTCCAACACTTGCTTCCACCAAGTTTGTTGTCCAGTAATTAGGTGCCACACAATTTTCCCACCAAAGGAAATATTCACCAGTTTGGGTATGCGAATAGCAAGACCACCATTTTCATAACTTTGAGTTACCTGTCTCCATTTGACCATATTGAACTTATTTTTCTCACTTTTGCCACATTTCCATAAGTATTATCTTAGAATTGCTTCCATTTTGTGTTGAATACTAATAGGAGCTTGTAGCAACGAGAAATGGTAAAGAGGCAGAGCAGAAAGGAAAGATTTTAAGAGGATCATGCGCCCAGCCAGATTAAGCCATGAGGTTCCCCATTGCTGGACTTTATTTTTCATCTTGTCGATGGTGATGCTCCATACCTTACTTCTCAACTGTCCTATACTGACAGGCATCCCAAGATAGTTAAAATGAGTCCAATTCCACTTGTAGGGAACCCCAAAGATTTGAGTTATATTATGTATTGTGTTAATTTTTTCATTCCACCCATAAATGTAGCTTTTATGATAGTTTATCTGCCCTACAGAATAGTGCATAAATTTGTCTAACAGTGTTTTAAATCTCTTGGCTATTATGCTAGTATCTCCTCCCATCAAAAGGGTGTCATCAGAAAACTGAGAGTGATTCATGTGTTTTGACCCCATTGCTAAATTTGATACCTATGATTAGTCCAGCTCTGTGATTGTGATCCAATGCCCTGCTGAAATATTATGCCATGAGAATGAAGAGAAAGGGAGATAAGGGTCAGTATTGTCTTAAGCCTCTAGAAGATTGGAAATAATGTTCAGATCTTCCATTGACCAGAGGGGAGATCCAAGGGTTGGATATGCGGGCATGTATGAGGGATATAAAGTCTGCTTCAAATCCCATTTTCTGAAGAACGGAGAGGAGAAAAGAGTGCCTCACTCTATCGAAGGCATTGGCAAGATCAAGTTTCAGGACAAATCCCTTCTCCGATCTCATCATGCTAGAATGAATGGCTTCTTGGAACAGCAAGATGGAATTAGTGATTTGCCTATCTGAGATGAAACCACCTTGATTTTCAGAGATGAGATTGGGGAAGAAGGCTTTGATACGGGTGGCAAGGATTTTGGTGATGATTTTCTAAGAGGAGTTGCAAAGGGATATAGGCCTGAATCTAGAAAAGGTGGAGGGACGGGTCTCTTTGGGAATGAGAGAAAGGAATGTCGAATTTGTGAAGCCCCCAATCTTTTTCTTCCTTTGAACCCATGGGATCATTTTGATGAGGTATTTTTTAATGACTTCCTAGAAGGTACGATAGAAGCTAATGGTGAATCCATATGGGTCCGGTGCTTTGTCAGGATGGAGAGTCCAGATTGCATTGATAATTTCAGCCTCTTCAATGTCCTTGGTTAGGGAGGAGTTAATCTCTTCAGTGATCATTTTAGGCGTGTGAACCAATAAATCATTGTAATCCTCCAACTCCATAGTTTCAAAAAGAAGGCTTTTGTAATGACTATGGGCAACTAATTTTATTGGCTCCTACTTTGTGTGCATATTACCTTCTTCATCTGATATAGCTATGATATTGTTTCTAGATATTCTGGTAGTGGCTTGCTTATGGAAGAAGGAGGTACTTTTATCCCGAGCCTGAAGCTAGAGATTCCTGGATTTAAGTCTCCATTTTTCCTCTTCTTTTCTATTTATGCTATATAAGTTCCAGTAAAGCTCTTTTTCGTATTCATGCTTTTCTTTGGTCACCCCTTGAATATCTATGTCTCTTTGGACTACTTCTATCCTTCTCTTAGTGTCTTGATTGATTATATCTGGTTCTCTATAGTGATGTTTTTCCCATCCTTTGAGAGCAGTGTGCGCAAGCTTCAGTTTCGTCTCCCAAATGTGCATTGGAGATCCCTCAACATGCTGCTACCAATTGCTTTCCACTATGAATCTAGCCTCAAGAAAATCACTCAAAAGAGGGTTGTATCGGAAAGGAAGAGGCCCAAGGGAGAACTGATCACCAAGGACAAGGGTGACAGGATAATGATCTGAGGTTGAGCAGGGCAGAATGGAGGACGTTGCAACAGAGATAGGAGATAAGGGGAACAACAACTAAAAAACGGTCAAGTATTTCCATGATGTTCCCTGGTCCAATTCTTTGATTGCTCCATGTAAAACTTCTATTTTTGGGAATAATGTCCACCAGATCGTTTTCTTGTATGATTTTTTCCAACTATTCTCTTGAAGGGTCTAGATTGAAAGTACCCCCTCTTTTTTCCTTGGCATGCAGCACCAAATTCAGATCCCCTCCAATGATGACATTGACATTGTCCTCACCTTCAATATCATCTTTTAAAGTGCGCCAACAAACTTCTTTGTCTCTATAATGGTTTGGACCATAAATTTTGTAAATTGTTATCATAACATCCTCATGGATGTTTTGTAATTTGAATTTTATCTAATCATGAGCCTTTACAATTGTCAGCTGCTTCCGTGATTTATGGTTCCAAAAAGTGGCTATTCCTCCTGAAGAAACTCTGGATTCTACCATAATGCCTGTATAATTTCTATTTTTTCTTATGATGTTCCCCATTTATTTTTCTCCTTGCTTGGTTTCTTGGAGGAGCACTATGTCTGGTTGTTCTTGTTTGAAAATATCTCTTAGGGCATTGTTTTTAGAGGGTTGCCCTAATCCCCTACAGTTCCAAGTAAATGCTTTCATTATTTTAGGAATGTACGTTGAGACCCCGTCTTCCCTCCTGCTTCATGCTGATTGAGATCTTTGCTATTAAGACCTCCAATGAAGGTTTCTATTGGGTGTTGCGTCACTAGAGCAATATCTTTCTAAGCTGCTTCATCTCTATGGTATTTCGTTGACTTTCTTCGAGGTCCAGTTTTTTTTAAGGTTTCCAATATTGCTGCATTTATGGTGACAATCCGAGTTGATGATGGTTCAGCTGAGGAAGAAGGAGGACATGATTTGGAGGGGGAGGGCTGAAGTAGGGGTTTAGGAGTGAAGGAAGGGAGGGAAGGTTGAGGAGGATTCTCTTCCAGAGAGGCCAAGGAGGAGAAAGGGTTGGAGGAGGTAAGGGTGGGATCAGGGGTTTGGAGGAGGTTTGGAGAGGGTTCAAGTTGAGATTGAATGTTGGGGTTAGCAGAATGGGAGGATGGATGGGCAGATGAAACACCAGTATTTCTAGAATTTGGGCTAGAATTATTCTTTTTAATAACTTCCCATTATGTTTCAGGGTTAGTGTTTTCAACCTCTATTAATTTTGTGCATGTTTTAGCGAAATGACCATATTTGTGGCATACCTTGCACTTGAAGGGAAGTTGTTCGTATTCTAGCTGCTAGATGTGTGTCTAGTTGTCCACCTTCAAATTGATCGCCTCTAGAAGTCGTCTCCCCAAGTCTACCTCTACACAGATTCTTGCGCAAGCTTGCATGTTTTCCTTCGGCACACTTCTATCAATAAACTTACCAACAACATTCCCAATCTCTCTTACTGAATCATCCCCCCAGTAGTGAAGAGGAAGATGTGGAAGACAAACCCAAACTGGGATAGTATTAGGAACGTCGAGTTCAGGATCGAAGTCTGGTGTCCATTTGTTTAGGTAGAGCCCTCTGGTATCCATGACATATGGCTTGTTCTTGAAGACCATGTCTTTGTCTTCCTTTGTCTCAAATTGAAAGGTGTAAAAGCCCCTGTCACATAATATGATAGATATTTTCCCCTTGATTTTGTCCATACATTTGCGTTCCACCCATTTCTGAACTGTTTTTGGCAAGGGCCAAAGTCCCGTGAATTGCCCAATGAGTCCTTTCTCTGCAAGGGAGAGTGCATCCATTTGAGGGATCGCAAGGGGCAATGAGACTTTTTGTATCCCATCCAATTTTTTTATGAACATGGTTATTGTTGGTCCATGAATTATAAATTCTCCTTGATATTTCAAAATGGTATTTTAGTAAGCATGAGGGGCCTTTGTATCTACTACAAGGGACTACACAACCTTGTAGCAACCTGCAGAGATCTGACAGGCTCAAGTTCAAGAGCAGCAAAAACATTCCTGAAGAAGACCACAACCTCCAGAAAAGATTCAATAGCTCCACATCAAGAGCATCACTAAAAATCACTCACTATAGCTTTAAAAAATGATCCTAAGTAGCTACAAGATTTCATGTAAGTTGCTATAAGATTGTTTGTTCTCTAGTAAAACCCTTAAAACACTTGCACTTACATAATAAGCAACCTCCAGTGTCATTATAAGGTAAGTATCAAGTATGGAAATATTTGACAATCACCCTACGAATTCATTTGAAGCATGAGGAAATGTTGTTTGTCCAAAAAGAGAACAATTTAATAACCAAATAAACTATTAGAGGTGGCGGAAAAACTCCACTTTTTCTAAAGTAATTCCCATTTGTGGGAGGATGAATAAGACAAAATCAATGATCTTTTGAAAATGTGGTAATTTTCGCCTACTGATGATGAGGTAAATTGGGAGTACAATTTACATGAAGGTCGATAAGGGTAGGTGTGCCTAGCTCGAATGTTGTGTGTTGATATTTCCTCATCCACCACTCAAAATCATCTCCACTTAACCAATGGATCAAATCAATCTCACCACATGTTTCCATTTAAAATTTTGCATGCAACCAAATGTTAATAATCCCACAAATTTTTTTCAATTTCTACAAGAGAAAGCTACAGGGTGTTGAACTCAAAATTGCAATGCTACTGGAAACAAACCACAAGTAGTTATAGGAGACAAAGGTTTTTGCTACAAGAGTACAAAACACCTATGAAATTCCTCAAAGAAACCCCCAATCATACTGAAAGAGGTTGTTTTTCTTAGTCACATTTGGCATCAAGTGTATTGCTTAATTTTTGGATTTTATTAGTCATTAGATTTTCTATGTCAACGGTGTGAATTAACATAGGAACAATAATTCAGTTTTTGCCTCTATACATGTTGAATGTTATAAATATGGACATATAATTTGTTTTTTTTACAAAATATAGAAAGAAAAAAAATCCCTTGCTTCCACATGAAACCCTAATTCCTATAAAGACACATGAATAGTATGTTTCCCCGACTATAAACCTGTCCAAACTTATGGGATCATATACCAAAATCCATCAGTAGGCTCACCACTCTCCCTAAGGGCGTACATTGGAGTAAAGAAGAGAGACAACAAGCTATCAATGTCAAGAGAGGATTCTTCCTCCCTATTGAACAGTCAGATGAGGACAAGAATGGAATCAGAATGGAGAGTTTACCTTACCCTTGGGATGAGGTAGCCTATCATATTCTCCATTATATTTCTTATGATGGTAGGATAAGCATAGTGTATGCATACCAATTTAGACTCCTCTATCATCTAAGGTTTCAAGCTAACCTACCAATTCATGAGTTGTTAAGTATCCCATACTTCCTCCTCCAATCCCTTAAGGATATGAGCACCAAGGTCAAGGAGGGTAAGTCAAATTACCTAGCCCATCATAGCCTAATTAAATTGTTGGTCAAAAATGCATTAGAAATATTAAGCATCCAATTTTCGTGGATATGGACAGACAAGCCTTCCGAGAGGCCTAGAAAAAGTTTGAAAAGCTCATAATATTTCAACCGAGAAGAGGAAAGGGAAGGTAGTGGTTAGCCCTGCATAACAAAAAGAAACCATATATAAGGAAGAGAATGAAATTTTAGCCACATTAGCAGGCCTCTGCATTCCCACCAAGCCAAAAAAATCATGTGTGTTCAACATGTTGTTTATACCAGGAGGAAAAGCACCAGGATGCGATATAGTGGCAAGTGAAAGCCTTCTTATCCTTCCCCTATCACTATTGAGGAGACCCCTATTCCAAAAATAGAAAGGCTACAAGATATAAAAGAGAAAAAGTTACATGAACTAGAGGTGAAAATCAAATAAATGCAAGCACTTCTTAAAGAAATAAGGCAACAAATACAATCACAGGGGTAAGTTTCCCATCTACAAGAATAGGTTTCCTTGCTATAGGAATATCCTTCAGGATTGTAGAAAGCTAAAAAAGCAACCAAAAAATCCAGATTCTTATTTTTCTTGGTCGTTAATAACTAATTCTCCTCTTGCAGGAACATGAGGAAGAGTGCTTCCTGAGCACCTAGTGCCCCAGCTAATACTCAAGGTGGATAAAGAAAAATTTGAAACTCATCAATCGAAGAGAATATCCCAATCCCAAGGTGTAGTTGTTGTTTCTAGAATGGAGAATGAGATGAATAAAATGAGAGAAGAAATGGCCTTCCTAAGGTTGGATGAAGCAAATAGGAGAGAACAACTTGAGAAAGAGAACAAGTAGTTGAAAATTTGATTACAATAGAAACAAGATTTTCTACAAGGGACAAACATGTTGCAACCTTGGAAATTAATTTAGGCACCATGGCACACCTCTCTTTAGAGACCATCAATTACAAACATCCTTTAAAGGCTTACTCTTTATTCTTAAAAGATAAATGGTGTTGATTTCATATAAACATGATTTCACATAAAGGAACCATCTCTCTATAGGAGACCAAGGACTTCATTGACTTTTTCCTATAGTGTAGTGTAGAGAAAAAAGTCAAGGTTGTTGAATTTTACCTTCACAACCTTGTGCTTACATATTTGACCATATGGGATCCAAACCCATATCTAGGAGATGCACAGTTATTGGATTTAACATCTTGTACTATGCATGAGGAGATCATAGTTGAAGAAGTAAAGAAGAACATGGATGGGGAGCTACAAGAGCCATTGTGGATTAGACTTGAACACCCAATCTCGTCCATCCTCTCCTCGACTCATGCAATTCTGGTAGAACATCCTAAAGTAATGGAAGTTTACAAGCAAAGGAAAGGGGAGGTCATCCTCCACTTTGAAAATACTTTCATTTTATTAGGAGAGTAAAGCTCACGAATTTTTGAAAAGAGATGGCAAGCACTATCCCATAGCGTGAAAATTAGAGAATACCACTCATGTGATCAATTATAGGTTGCACTTGTCAAGACTCCTTTTTACAACAGAATTATTCATAGACTTGGAGTCCAATGCATTGAGCTTAGATTCAATCCGTCCATGTTGTTAGGGCTCCAAAAACATCAAAGTCAGGAAGAGGAGTCCAAGTAATGGAAATTTATTGAAGAGAATGTAAGCTTCCAGCCAGCAAACACAACCACCTCTAGCTCAACATTTAATATCAAGCATGATGTAAAAGAAATTAATGAGAAAGAGAAAATAGGGGAAAAATAGTAAGTTGCTCAAAAGGTGAGCAACGATTCTAGTAGGGGGGTATGATGGACCTCCCAAATAGGTAAAATATAAGACCCATATAACCACTCCTAAGCATATAAAGGCTACATTAAACCTTCTTTTTGTCACTTAACAACACTTTCCTAACTTAATGAGTTCTTAGGAGGGTCAAGGAGATTTTTATACTTTATGTGCCTAACATGACTATTATGTAGGATATTAAAGGGATTTTGCACATATTTCAAGGAGATCCATCCATATATATTCATAAGGCATGTTCCCTACTACAAAATATTCCTAGCTTGGCTAGTTGAGGGCAATAAATATTCCTTCCTGTTATTGTGTGGTGACCCAGGAAACATGATCCAATTTTATAGGGATTTTTTAGGGGAAAAATTCCTCCCCTCAAAGAGGTTGTTCCCAAACCATCTTGTATAAATACATGGCTTGAGTGGTCTAGTAGAACAAGTAGGAGTAGCAGAAGAACAAAGTAGAGCATTTGGATAAGTTTAGAGTTCAAGTTTTGTAACTTTTGTCGTGTACAAGCAAATCTTTAGTTCATGGAAGTGATCATTGAATTCAACTCTTATTCTGGATATCTTCTAAGGGTTCTAATCTTCCTTGGGTAAAGGCCCACCTGAGGTGCTCAAGATCCCTCTTGTACCATTAATTTTCATGCATGTGTTTATCTCTGTAATTTATTTCTAAACATTGCTTTTATGCATGGTTATTTAGATATTTTATGAGCAATAATTTCTTGAAAAGTATCTTCGCATTAGGTGATGATATTTGTAGTGGTTATATTGTTCAAATAACATTCTTATTTCCGAATTTGGTTCACCTTCTTTACTCTTGTTTATTTTTTGTCCATCATTCACTATTTTTTGTTTCTGCATTGTCCCTTGTTTTGCAACTACAAGAAACCCTACAACCTTGCACTTTTCTATATTAGCCATACCACAAGTTAATGTTATGCCTTGGAGCTATGAAATTTATCATTTTACAACTTTTCCTTAGCTTATTTTCCTTCCAGCCTTGCATTTAGCATGTTCCCCTACTCATTGGATTGTCTCTTGTAGCAATTTCAAACTTGCCTATGAAACTCGCTCAGATTTTCACCCAACTCATGTTTTTCCTTCTTTGATATATTACAATGCTCTTGGAACCTTGAGAATGGAATTTAGAGGCAGAGTCACTATGTATATTCCTTTATTTGGATTTTTGTAGAAATTGCTTCTTTCCTGGAGAATTAGGGGTTATTGTTTGCAAGCTTTTATTTTAGAGTGTAGTGTATTTTCTTTTGTGCCAAGATAGAATAAGTGTTCTTTCATCTCATTGCAGATAGAACAATTTTCCTCCCTTTATTACAAATACTCTACGTTTGTGTGATACTAATAATGTCCTACAATTACATTTTTCTTGTAGCATAAAACAGTTAGATTGGTCTTTGTACAACTAGATTTCATCTCAACACTTCCACCTACTTACAATTTAGTGAAAGGAAGAGATAATTCCTATTGCACATATGGTTTTAGCCCCTCTTAAGTTTGTACGAGCCCCAGGTTGAAAAATAAAGTTGATACCCTTTGAAGTTGCAACATAGTTGTTGCAATAATGAGGGCCATCACCCGGTGTTGTCATCAAACAGACTCGGCTAACAAAACATTTTTCCATCAATTTTTGGCCATCTACATGAGTTGTGATATACCAGGGGTTTCCCCAAATGCAGTTCTTTTCATTCTCTTGAGGGATGATATTTTGATAAGCCCCTTTTCGCACTGAATCTCAGTCGGGGCCCTTGTGTTGGCCATGTGACCAAGTGCTAGGTATGAGACCTACAAAATTCCAAATTTCTTAAGCAAACTTAGGGATTCTACCCATATTCACCTTTGTTAATACAACGTCCTTTAACTTCCTTCAATAAAAACAACCTGTTTCCTTTGACTAGTTGGATTTGAGCCTCTTTATCTCGATTTCTTATACTACAAGGAAGCCTGCAACTAACACATCTCCATTTATGGACTTACAACATATACAAGTCTTAATTAATATATGGGGAGGACTTATATTATACAACAGTTATTCATGAAAGAATGAATATCACAATTCAAGCAACTACATTGTGTATATATATATCAACTTTCATTATATTAACACATATACACATTGTAAATCCAACATGGTATACAAACATGAAGCATTAAACAACATTTAAAATTAATTTACAAGATATAAATACTCGTATTTGTTCTGCTAAATTCTGTTGGAAACTAAAGAAGGTACTACCACTCTCCACCCAACTGTGGGAATAAGTACACTACAAATTTATTGCAACTAGCCACCTCTAAGCTAGATCTAATGTTCGAACAATTCTTCACTCAAGGTATTAAGCCAAATATATATTCAGGGATAAACAATGAAGGAAAGTTAAAAATCCTTCACTAGTTGGGAAATAGGATACCATATATCAAGCATTAATCCTTGGCTTGAATACACAACAAAATATGGCCACTAAAGGATGGCATAGCACAAAGGGATACCCATTCACTACCTCCCATGGTTTCCTCAGCGATCCTCGCTCTTTGCATCGCTTAAGGTGCACAGATACAATCAAATAGTCGAGTTCTTCTTAATCTACCTGACTTAGGTGGAGGGATGTCTCACTAATTTTGTTAGTTATCATAGTTCAAGCCTAGAATTTGTAGTCTAGTTGCTAAACACAAGTTTAAAAGGTTATAGGTTATTGGGTTCACAATAGTTGCATGTTTACACACACTTCATAGTTCAGGTTTATTTTTTTGTCTTTGTCTCAACTTGTTAAAATAATCCAATATGTACTCAATAGCCCTAACTCAAAAACTAACTAACATGTTTTATCCTCGCATGCATTGTTTCATGCATGAAAGGTCCTTAAGTTCACTTATCGAGATGAAAATTCAACCAAGACTCTTATTTCAGGTACGTAGCCCATGCTTAGGCAACTCCAATACCTCCTCCCCCATCCTCTCATAATTTCTTGGGAAGCTAGTAGTTCAACAAGAACATCAAGGATCTAAGATAGTAGTTCAACAAGAACATCAAGGATCTAAGCTAGTAGTTCAACAAGAACATCAAGGGTCTAAACGTTAAATTTAGTGAAGATAGGAAACTTATCAATCTCCCATATTGGCTTCCTAAGCAAGTTATCCTTCTAGACATCAAGGTCCATATAGGCATATCCTTCTTCTTTAGCATTAGAAATTGGTAATTAAATAAAAATATTTGCATGAGACGGTCTTGGAAATATATCCATGTTGGCTCTCCAACATTAACATCCTTTAATTACATTACAAAACCTGGGGATTTAAAAAATGGGATATTACATTCTCTCCCTAAGGAACATTGTCTTCGGTGGTCTACTATTCATAGAGCTAAATTTTAGAGAGAAAAAATGGTATTCCCTTTTCATGGCATCCTTTAGTTCCCACATTGCTTCATCTAGTTCGAAGTGCTTCCATTGCACCTTGACTTGTGCAATAACTCGGTTTTGAAGCATAGACTTCCTCCTATCAATATGTGTTGTGGTTTTGGGTAGAATTCTCCCTTGAGTTCCACTTGCATCAAAGTCCAATCAACGATATGATTAACACCGTGTATATATATTTTAAGTAATGAGATATGAAACACATCATGTGCTTTCACTGTATGAGGCAAGGCAAGTTTGTATGCTACTGGTCCCACTATCCCCGAGATCTAGAAGTGTCCACAATATCTTGGTGCTAACTTGGAACATGATCTCACTCTTACATAACATCTCTTTGGCTAAAATTTAAGATATACATGCTCTCCTCTTTGAAATTCCTTATTCATTTTGTTTTAATCTACGTAACTCTTTCGTTGGTCTTGTGCTACCCACAATTTCGGCCTTATGCTAATTACTTCATGTTTAGTTTCCTTTAACATTTTCGGCCCAAATGTGACTATGTCCACTAGATTATCCTGGTTATTGGAGTATTGAATTTTGTGCTATACAAAGATTTAGAAGGTATCATCTTCAGTGAATTACTTATGGTCATTATTGTATGCAAATTCAACCAGAGGTGGAAATTCTTCCTTCTTCTTAGGTTGGTGCATGACATTCATACTCATCATTCTTCAAAAATTATATTCGCTTTATATTTGTCCATCAGTCTGAGGATAATTATGATATGCTAAAATATAATTGTTCCAAATCTTGTAAATATAGATTTCCAAAAATTAGAGGTAAACTTGACATCCTAATCAGATACGATCTTCCTGGGCATGCCATGCAATCTGAAAATCTCCTTCATAAAACTATGGGCGATATCAATTTCCTTATAGGTGAATTTACATATATAAAATGAGTTTTCTTTATCGGCTTATCTACTACCACCGTGATTACATCATGCTACTTGGGGGTTCTTAGTAATCCAGTGATGAATTCCATTGGCATGAATTCTCATTTCTATTCTATAATTAGCATTGGATTCCACAATCTCGTTGGGTGCTTGCATTCCACTTTAACCCGTTGGCATTCTAAAAATTTGGCAATATATTCAGCAATTTATTTCTTCATCCATAGCCAATAATAAAGTTTCCTAGTGGTTGTTATCATATATTGATATCCTAGGTGACCTACATATGATCTTTTGTAAAACTCATCCATTATGAGCTTCTTTAATTCAACCACATCGGGTATGTACAACCTACCTAGGAAAAACAATAATCCATCCCTCATTAGTTGATAATTTTCTCCCATTGGTTGCTTGGGTTCTTGTTTCAAGCATCTACCTACATGTTGGAAGTGCTCATCTTCCTACAAAGATTCTTTGATTATTTTTTTTTATGTTTGTCTCACAGGTACTCATGGCTACCAAATGTATCACTTGCGTACCTTTGTTGAGTGCGTCAACTACTCAATTTTATTTGTGTTTCTTGTGCTTGATTTCATAATTAAATTCACTAATACGGGCCATCCATCTAACTTTCCTAGAATTGAATTGGTGCTAATAAAACAAATACCTCAGCCCACTATGATTTGTCATTAATATGAACTTTGTCCCAGGCAAGTTGTGCCTCCACATTTTTAAAGCATGAATAATTGCTACAAGCTCTAAATCACGTGTCACATAATTTTTCTTGTCTCATTTAATTCTCGCAATCATAGTTGATCACATGTCCATCATGCATGAGAACTCCGCCAAGTCCCTCTTTTCAAGCATTTGTTTAAACTAGGAAGTCTTTATCTAGGTCTACAAACTTCAAAATAGGGGCAATTGTAAGAAGGTGCTTCAGTTGTTCAAAACTTGTTGCACACTTTAATGTCCAATGAAATTTTATGCATATATTTCACAATGTTGTAATTGGGTTCCCAATCTTTGAGTATCATTGAATGAATCTCCTATAATATTTGTCTATCCCCATAAAATATCTACATTATGTTACATTTTGGGGAGCGGGCCATTTTAATATGGCCTTTATCTTTTAAGGATTAACTGTCACTCTTTCTTTGGAGATAACATGACCAAAGTAGTGCACTTGTGATTGGAAGAAATCACATTTTCTAAGTTAAGAGTATAGCTAATGCTTGCTTAGCACTTGTAACATGAACTTGAGGTTCTCTTCGTGCTCCTCCTTGGTCCTTGAATACATTGAGATGTCATCAATAAATACCAACACAAACTTATCCAATTATTTGTTGAGAACATTATTCATGAGACACATAAATGTGTTTGGTGCATTTTGCAACCCAAATGGCACCACTATGAATTAATAGTATCCATATCTAGCCCTGAATGTAGTTGTGTGGATATCCTCATCCTTCATCTGAAATTGATTGCACTTGGACCTCAAAATTATCTTTGGAAACATTGTGGCTCCTCTTGGCTGGTCAAATAAATTGTCAATCTTGGGCAGGGGATACTTATTTTTAATAGTTTCCTTGTTCGACTGCATGTAATCAATACACAAACTAAGGGTGCCAACCTTTTTCTTAACAAATAATGTTGGAGCTCCCCAAGGAAACATGATGGGTCTAATGTACACTTTGTCCAACATCCCTTTAAGTTGTATCTTTAGCTCCCCAATTCATGTGTGCTCATTCTATAGGGTGTCCTAGACACAATAAATGCTCCTAGATTTAGATCTATTAAGAAATTGATGTCCATATTAGGTGGTAGTCCTGACATCCCTTAAGGAAATACATCATTGTATTCCTGTAATATGAGAATATTTTCAATAATTAACTTACTTTCCTTTATTGAACTAGTCACTTGAATAGTGTACAAGGGAAATACCTTTCTACTATGTTTCCTTAATTGCAAATATGAAATCTACCTTATTGATATAATCTTCCACACTTCTTGTAGAAGCTTTCGTTCTCCTTCATCGTACTTGCATTCCAATGTTTATAACATACCAAATTTGTCCTTTGCACTATGAGCTATTCCATTCTAATTATAAAGCCATATGACCCCAAGGGAAATATATTTAAAGTGGCTTTGGTAAGTAGGCCACTCATCTAAAACTAACATGATTCAACAGAGCCAGTGACCTTCCCTTTTACTTCGACAACTAGCTATACTAGCCACAATTTAGCATGTTGTTTCCTTTGTAAAACACAAACTCCCACAACTTGTGGAGTAACATAATTGAGGTTATAGTTGAGGTAAATTAAAGTTGAAACATGACATTTGGTGAGTCTACCTTCCATTTCCACCATTAAGGCTTGGTGGTTCGTTTGCCTATTTTTACAGCTGCATAAATCTAGGAAACATTATGGGCCACATCATTAATTGTGGTAGCCTCTTGAACGTTTTATACCCTCTTATTTTCTTACTACCGGTGGGGAAAATAACATAACATATGTTCTTCCCCATAACCCCAACACTCTATCAATTTCTTCCTTCTTTCCTCATCCTCTTCCTTTTCTAGCCGAATCATTTTATTCCCACTTGGAGCAACAAAGCTCTATTGGAACTCACTTTTACTGGGTATGCTAAACTTGATACTTTTCCCAACCTGCTTGTAGTGTGAGGATCTTGATCCCTTCTTTATGAAACTATAATTTTTTTTCTTTCCATTATGTTCAGAATTCAACTTTATGCTTGGACTGATCATAACAATATTTTTCATTCCAAATAATATTCTCCATTGTTTTTGGTTCATCAAAAGTGCTAGATTTTAATCTTTTCATCTTTAATGTAAGGCTAATATCTCAATATTTCTATGAACATGTTGGTATAAGCTTCCATAGCAAGTTGTCCCAACTTTTGCAATGGAATTCTTTAATTTCCCCATCATAATACCTTTAAGACAAACATTTATCCTCGAAGTATCTCTCAAATTTACTCCAATTAAGCTTCTTCTCTTGAATTCCCTTGAAATTCTTGAGTTCTTCCCACCATATGTCAACATTTCCTCTCAAATTAAATATGGCCACTCATGCCTTCATATTTTAATTAATTATGCTCCCTAAAATATTTCCTTCGACCCAAAATCCATGCTTCAACCTCCTCACTCTTTCTAACTTCTCCATCAAAAGTAGGACAGTTTTCCTTCTTAAAATTTTCAATAAATGTGCTCTTATCAACCTTCTTCTTCTTTTTTCCACTGGAAAAATCGTAATTTTATTAAAAGAAAAAAAATTACATGTTGCATCAGCAGGTAATAAGCTTAAACAACCAACCGAGACTGGTGTTCATAAAAACAAGCAAGTAAAAACTAATATACAATGGGGAGAAAAAATATGTTTTTCTCCCTTTCTTTTTTTCCACCTTCCACCATCCACCTTGTGATGACGTGGGGGTGACAAGTGCAAGCTTATGTTCAACTTTAGTTTCTCTTACTTCCTTGTCCGAGTCCAAGGTTTCTGATGAGTGGTGCCTTTTGTTCCCACCGCAGTTAGGTACAACTGGTTCCTGTGTGGGTGGGTCTTGTTGTGTTTGAATATCAAAAGGATTCGGTGTGTCTTTATCTTGTGCTTCCAGGACCATTGTTGACTGTGTGTTCCCCTCTGTAGTGGGTGCAACTGCTTCTTCATCTATCTCTTCTTCTGGGTCACATGGGGGGTTATTTCCATCCTTTGGTGCTTTTCCAGACCTCTTCTTTCTTCGATTATCTCTCTTTGCTTCAGGACAGGTATTTTGTAAATGACTAGTCTGTCTGCAAATTCTACATCTGAATGTTGTGTTTTCATAGTCTATATGTTGCAACCATTTTTTTTGTTTGTTTTCCAATTGTATGCTTTCAAGTAATCCTTTGCTGAGGTCTACCTCAACAAAGATACGAGTGAAGGTGAAAATTATTTCCTCCAGCCGCTGTGTATTTGTTTTAATGTATCTTCCAAGCACGTTCCCAATGCATTGTAGGACGTTGTCACTCTAGAAATGGAGGGGGAGGTTATATAACCTTATCCAAACCGGCATTTTGGAGACAACCATAGTGTTGGCATCAAAATTTGGGAACCAAGGGGTGATATAAAGTCCAATAGATCCCCAAAATCATGGACCCTCTTAGAGGATGTAGTCTCTGATTTCTAAATGTTGGAATTTAACTACGAAGAAGCCTTTTGAACAGAGATGTATTTCGCACTCCACAGTCCAGTTCTTAAATATCCATTGAAAGAGGTCCATTGGTTTGGGCCAAAAGCTATTGAAGCGACAGATAAGTGCTTGCGCCTAATATGTGTTTTGATGTTCATCGATCTCAGGTAGATCAATGGCCAATTGATGTGTATGATTCAACTGCTCTACAATGTAGGGTTTGGGGGAATTGCTCTCTGTTTCTATAGGAGCAGATGGTTTTTTGTTCCCCTGTAGAATGTTCTTGAAGGAGGTCTTGTATTGTGATCCTGATTAGAGGTGCTGCCTCCCCCAGTTCCCCCAACGGTTTTTGTTTTTCCTCGGTCCCGTATACCTCCCCCTCGCAAACGGAGGTTGAGGATAATGGTAGCCCTTGAGAATATAGAGCGATCCTTCATGGATTTGTGGTTTTGAAGGACTCTGCCTTCATATATCAGTACCTATGATGATATAGGGTACCCTTGTGCTTGTGTAATATGCATTTTAAGCTCAGATACCAGCTTCGTATCATCTAACCATAATACAAGATTTTCCCCAACAGGTGTTTTAATAAAGATTTGAAAACGATTATCATTTACCTGGTCTGTGATGCTAGTTGCCCCGGTGTGTTCACCCTCCTGAGTCGATGGTGGATCAGTCTGCAGAGTCGCTGTTGGGTCCACCTGCAAACAGGGGAACCAACGATGTCGAGAGAAGCCTTGTGGCTAAGAATCTGCATTAGATTTGAGTAGGTCGATGGAGCACCGAAGAAAGCCCCAAAACATCTGTAAAGGGTAGGCCTGCACCACTCATGTTATAAGTCGATAGTAGATTCTGTGGCCTGTGAGATAAGTGTTGATAGGCAGGCCATCTCAACATAGTGTGGTGTGAGTTCTGCTGTCACAATACCCTGATGCCCGCGTAGACCCCCACAGAGGAAATGTGCGCCAAATCGGCTCTGCTGACACCCGATCAGTGATTCTCATCACCTCATATCTGTCGTGTGTAGTATCCTGGCAATTGGGGCGTCTCAGGCATGCAAAAAACCATCGGTGCAGGGCCTCCTCTACGGTGCAGGGCCTGTGGCCGATAAAGGCGACAATGGGAAAGGAGGCGGCTGCTGTCGGAGCAGGGTGACCCCAGATCCAGGCATAACACCATTCCAGCACAAGTTCTGGGTCGATAGCCAAAGTAACAACTTTCGGGTTCTCTTCAGATGCATTGCCATGAAGGCCTGCCGCTGCATAGTCCAAGAAGTCGAACCAGTGAACCCTAGTTTCATCGCTGATCGCCATTTCCTCTCCCTTCAAAAATCCTCACAATTCATTATCAACCTTCTTCTTATTATTATGCAGTCTTGATTTAGTTGTGTGCTAGATAGCTTATTAAAACCGTTTGTCCCATTCTCATAAGTATCAACTAAAGTCTCCTCACTTTTACTCTTATGCCTCTTTCTTGATTTTCTCCCTTGTAACTTATTGTTCCCTCATCCATACTTCTGAATTTTAGATGGGATATGAACTTGTTTGGACCTAAGCTTATCCCAATTATGTGCACCAAGTTCATGTTGCTTTTGTCATTGCAACTCTGGCAGTGTTTGCAATATCATAGCATTAACTTCTTCCTACCCTGATAAAATTTTGATTATTAGAATTATAAATTTTGAGTTCAACTCTTATGCTTCTAATGGCTTCCATCCAATCAAAAGGTGTCTCTACTAGCCTCCTCTCATCTAACTCTACTTTTCTATTATGAGAATTTTTTTCCATGTTGTACTGGGACATTCTGCTACACATTCTTTTTGTTTTTCTGTTGGGATTGTATCTTCTTACATGTTGTAACACACACAACTATTAGTTTAAATTAATCACAAGTAATAGTAAACATATTAAGTTACCTTGGATATACTAGCACTAACTTGGGTTGGTCTACAAACTAGCCTTTGACACATTAAGTCATAATTTAATCAATTAACAAAGTTTAAACTCAACTAGGTCATCGAAACAAATATTCAAATTTAACTCTCTATACTCCAAGCCTATTTAGCCTAAATGTTGAAACCTTGCTTTCTAAATTAGAGTTCCAAAATTATTCTTGCGGCATATCTTTGGCCCTCTAGGCCTATATTTTTAACCACAACTTTAATACCACTTTGTAACACACCAAAGCCTCTAATGCCATATTAGAGTTCTAGGGCATAATCATACCCAACCTTCAAGGTACATTATGAATATGGGGTAATCCAAAGATTCTCTTCTTCCATCACCTCAAATCACATTTTTGATATCATCGTCATCTTCAACTTGTTGAGAGCTTTCCAATGACATAAATTTCATCTCAATCCAAGGTCTGGGCACAATGTTATCATCATTTTAAGGTGTAACCCTTAGGGCCACATCATCATCCATAGATGTCCACATGGATAAGAATTTGTTATCCCTCCATGTGGCACCTTTTCACTAGCCCACAACTCATTCCCACATGTTATATTGAACCTCACCATATTGGTAATTTTCAATGTTGTTAGCCTTATCTCAAATCTTTTGGGGTTCTGATATTTGATATACCAATAAGGGGTATCGTGTCGATAGTTGATATGTCGATATGTCGGTATGGTAAGTTGTCAGTATCATTGATATGACCAATATGTTGATATTTGCACAAATCCATTGGATTCATTGATATGTCGATATATGTACAAATGCAAAGTCATGATATATCGATAAAAAATTATCCCAACATAAATTATCATAAATCTGACAAATTTCCTTATAATTGAAAACCTCCACAAAACATCAATAAGTTAATAGGCCTGTGGCTAGCTTGGCACGCCACCTCATAACTTTTCTACCCGATCACGACCTACCACATGGCCAAAGTGTCTAACTCATGGCATGGATAACGTGCATATCATAATATTGGGATATCGGTGATTTCTAGGAGACAACCCTCTTGAACTCTCAATATGTCAATATGATAGCTTGGCATGCCACGTCAATCATGGATATAAAATCATCACCTATCATGTGGCAAATGTTGATGTGCCCACTACCACATGGAACCACTGACATGTGTCATGTGTCACTCATAATTGCAAAGTTGGCATGCCCAAAAGGCCACATCTAGGTGACACATGCCATACATGGGGCATATCCACATCATCATCCGTGACATCACGCCTCAAACCCTTTGGGTGCTTGATACTTTGATTTCTTTGATGTTTCGAGTTCCAAGTGTCGTCATTAGGCACACACAATTAACATAACACTTTGCCATCAATTTTTAGTCATCTATCAAAGTCAAGTTATACCAAGGGTTTCCCCAAATGTAGTTCTTTTCATTCTCTGGGGGACTTATATTTCGATAATCCCCCTTCCACACCATAACTTAGTTGTAACCCTTGTGTTGGTCGTGTGATCAACAGTTGGGGCCAAGGCCTCTAAAACTCCAGATTTCTTAAGGAAACTCACATACTCTACACAACTTCGCCTCTATTAACACAACAATATTTAGTCAACTTCAACAAAATAACCCACCACCTTTGACCAGATGGATTCAAACCTCCTTATCTTGATTTATTATACTACATTAATTCCCATAACTAACTCATCTCCATTTATGGAATCACAATATATAGAAGTCTCAATTAATGTATGGGAAGGACTTACCACTACAAAGAAAAGACCTTCTAAAGGAGGTTATAACAGAAGTTTTTAGTGTTATAAAATTGGCCAAAGTTGTCAAAAAAACATCCGTTAAAACATATGTTTGTGGGAATGGATGTTTTAGCATAACTTATAATGGAACTTCATCACAACAGAAAAAAATCTGGGCGGTCGGATGTTTTAGCGGATTTTTCTTTTTAATGAAACAAATAGCCCAGGTGCGCTACTCATAGAAACACATTGGGATTCATATATAATTAAAATCACTGAGTCATTTAATAGAAAGAGCACCAAAACTTGAAATGTATACCATCTCGGTATTTACAACAACAAAATTCTCTGTGCGTTCAACTCAAAGAGCACTGGACCTTGAAACGTATATTATGTCAATGCTTTAAAAAAAAAAAAAAATCCCTGGTCTTTCTTTGATGAAAGAACAACTTCAGGGCATGCAAAAAATAATTACAGTCCTGGTGCTTTCTCTTAAACATGCATCACATACATGTATTGTCTAGATAAACGCACCAGTGTGTTTGTCATATAAAGGGTCTAGAGCTATTAATTTTAATAGCGCACCAAGAATGGAAATAATATTTTGTAGAGCCGAGGGGTGTTAGTTCTATGAAAGCACTTTTGCATCAAGAGTTACAATGCATTGGGGCATTAATTAAAAACATTATCGGTGCTTGAAGACATGAAAGCCCCAATGTTTCCATTTTCTGAAAAGGCACTGGTTATGAGAAAAGATGATGTCACGATGTTTTCATTTAAAGTAAAACACCGGTGCATTTTTATGTTATGGACACACTAGTTTTTGTATGATATTTTCTCTTTTGAAGAGACATCGCCCTTTGACAGTGCAATTATTGTAATTTTTAAAATATGTTATTCATTGAGAAATCGACATATATCTTATAACAATATTCATATAAATTAATATTTAATTAGTGCATTTGTATATGATGTTTAGATTAATTTTTTATATTATCAAATTTCACTTCTCTTCATTATAATATTTAATCATCCATATATTTAATCGGTGGTGTAACATTTCACAACGACATTGGATAACACAATAGAATAAGTTAAAATTTATTTTATTATATATCAATAAGAGGCTCTTTGTCATACAAAATGGGATTGTTATTGGTAACCCCGTGTCTTCCAATTGGGACACTATGTCCATGATTACATTAAACAAAATGTATGATTTTCACAGACAATTATTTCAAAAAATACAAATTTCATTGATATTCAAATAGATCATCATTCTTCGCTGGAACTGTTGTCAGTGCTCGAGCTACTTTCATGACTTGGGTTATTTGGAGGAATGTTTTATTAATTGCATCAATTGTTTTCATCTTCTTGATCTTGTTCCATCTGAAAACATAAAATTAAAGTGTAATGAGTGTATATGGTGAGAATAATGAAAATTGAAATAAATAATTACATCAGTGTAAATTGGAAAACAATATAGCCTAGAAAGAAGTGACTCGTGAATTATACACATTTTTTCCAAACCAAATCTCATGTCTTCTTTCAATAACTCTTTTTTCAGTGTAGTTCCATACTTTGTTTCCTACGAGTTTTATACCCCATAATAAATCATATATTTAATATAAGGGATTTTTTGGTTCTATTAATTACAAACTCAGAGAAGTAAAACAACATATATACTTACAAATTCGACAATTAATTTTTGATATGCCAACATATGCTCACAACTGTTATTTAACCCAATGTTAATCAATTCTTCTAATGGCTCTTCTTTGTATGTTAGAACCTATTTGAAGAAATTCAAGGATGTTTGTTGTAAAACAACTTAAAATATACAAAAATGAAATCTCGAGTTGCTATAAGGAGATATTAAAAATTAATCAAAAATTTGAAATCAACCCTTTTCTTCCTTGTCATCATGTTTTATGTGTTGAATGAGTTCCATCTTTTTTTTTTGTAAAAAAATACTTGAAAATTAATATTTAATGCTAAATTATTTTTTTATATGTACAAATTCAATCGTGATTACATACATTTGAAGCACATTTTTGTTTAGATGGCTCCTCCTGTGATGCAATTATGTCCATTTCTTTGACCATCTCCTTATACACTTTTTTGGACATTCTTACTGGCATGTTTTATATATCAACAAATTGATCATTTGGGATTTTCATAATCTTCCTGAAAAAAAAGTAATAAATTATTTTTATAATGATATATGAAAACTAAATATAACAAAATTGATATTAATAAATTAATGATTTGTAGTAATATATACATATAATTCTAGAAAATCATTTTATACAATTAGGAATATTACCTTTTGAATGATTTTTTTTTTGTATGTTTTTCTTATTGCAAGTCTCACATGTCTCATTGACCATTTATTTGGAAATGCTTCCTGTATTTTAGATATAATTTAGTTCTTAGAATCATTGCATTGATTTTTGTATTGTAAGTGGAAAGTGCATCTATATGTTTGTTCCACTAGATCCCTCACAATTCTATAAAAAATATCCCCCTTTCATTAGCCTCCAAAACCACTCCATATGAGATAAGAACCAATTCATCGTCATTTGCATGTTCCATAATTTTTCTTAGCTTAGAACGACATTGACCTTTTCCTCTGTTGTTTCTCCCTGTAGAACATTAAACATGTATGAATTAATAGATTGTTTGAAACATGTTCTTTAATATTCTTAAGTATATTATTAATGAAAATTCGAAGAAAAAAACAAAAAAACTCATATTGAATAGTATTTTTTCATTCACATGATTCATCCTTCTGCAATTTTTTTATCAAGATTTTACGTTTTTCTGCACTTAGATTAGAAATAATCTTATCGGCCTTCTTCATTTTGTAGCTCTGCATGACACACACCAACTAATACATATTATTTAAACTTACATATAGTTTAAACATATTAGTTTTGTAAACAATTTACAATGAATTTGCCTTCTCTGATTTTTTTGATGTGTTGTCATTGTGTTGATCCATATTTTTGTTACTTGAGGCCTTCTGAGACATTTTTTATCAATATACAGCATGTACCATTCAATACAGAAGCCATTAGATATATTTTATAAATAAATCAAATAATTTTAAATTAGGACGGTGTAGTTTAAAAGGCTAAACGCACTGCAATGATTTAACAGTTCTATTAGGAACATATGTGTTAGTGTGTTATATTAAGGGAGCAACAATGAACAAACTAGACATGATCAAAAGTGTTTTTTTTGTAAGTTAGGAGGAGCTATTCACATTAATATAAAAACATAGCTTACAACACAGCCTCAAGAGGTGGAATATCAGGACTGTCCCTAGGCACAAAATGATTCTCGCCCTCTGGGAAGGAGTTTACAGGGGGATACTTCAGAGGGGAGAAATCAAAAACCTTAAGAAAACCAGAGAAATTGAAACTCCAAGAAGTTCCAGAAAAAAATACCTTTGTGTCTCGAATACAGAGAGAGAAACATTGAGACACAAAAAAACAGGAGGAGCACCGAAAATTTAAGGCACAGGGGAGTACTGCGCATCCACATCATCATTCAGGTATTAGTCAATGCTAATTGGTTTGTTCGAGGTGCCTTCCTTTGAGTTGAAGAACTGTCGGTGAAGTGAGGAAGGACCAAAATCCTGATAGTCAGCTTTGGGGGGAGCCTCCTCTTTAATCTTGGGACCCTGTTGATGGCACGTCGTTGAACTACGTTTCAGCATAACGTAGTGGGGAGAGTTGCAGTCGACGAAACGCATATAATGAACCTCCTTCACATACGCCACGAACCTGTCAGACAGAGAGTAAATTTGTTTCTCCAGCTCCTTGTTGGTGTTGTGTTGCTCCTGCAGAGCGATAATCTGGAACGTCTTTGTTTGCCAGTGCAATTCAATGGTTCCACTGTTTAAATTCTCGTGGCCTCTAGTTAGGTCGAGATTCGGAATCCAGCGGAGAGAGGTGTCCACCACCTCCGAAGGGGTGGCTCTGCGGCGGATATGGACCTTCGTCTCCATGTCAGCAATTTGCCTTTGCACGTCTGGGGGCGTGGTGTCAACGAAGGTGGGGGTTGTATTCCTAGCAGAGGTCTCAGCTTGGGTGACCGGCGGGCGAGAGGGGTTTGCCTAAAAATCCTAGCGACCCCGACGAGCGGGGGGAGGTGGGTGAGGGTGACGCGGGACCATGGAGGCTCAACAGAAATGGGGATGAGGTGAGGGGGCAGGAAGATGAGAGAAAACAATGTTGTGAGACCTGTCGGGGATAGGCAGAGTGGTAGCAGGGAATCCAAACATAACAGGTTTGTGAGGGATGAGAGCAGGGGGGAGGGACTTTAAGAAGGCGTTCAAGAGGAGCAAAGGCCCAGGGGAGCACCTGGAAAGCATGTCAGAGAAGTAAGTGAAAGCATGCAGGGATTTATTGCCAGAGGTGGGATCGTACTAGAGTGGGCAGATCGATGGAGATACATCGTAGAGTTCATTCGTGAGAAGGGAGGTGTGAGGTTTGGTCATGATGACGACTGTTATTGGGAGGGGAAGCTGAGGAGGAGGAGGAGCAGGCCTGCTATAGAGCTTGACAGTTTATACAAAGACAATCTGTTATGATAGTTGGCTCCCTTATAGAGTCGTAAATCCATAGAGATGAGTCTGTTGGAGGCACCCACTCCTAATTTTGTGAGGAAATTTGCCAACTTGTTGGCCTTTCTCCGGGCCGCCGCGAAGGAGATACCTTTGGCCTTGTCAATGCTCGCTTTGATTTTTAGGAGAATTTTGCTAATGTGCCAGCATTCGGATACATGCCGAACACTTTGCCCTTGCTAGAGTTTATGACAATCTTGGGTAGTGATGACATGATCAAAAGTGTTATAATATACTTGTGCATTGAAATACTCAAGTAGCCCCAATGTGTTATATTACATAGGGTGCATTGTGCAACATATAACTATTTTTAAAAAGAAAGGAGAGGGTTGACGATGCAATTTGTAAGGCTAAACGCAGTGGAATGATTTAACGACGTTATTAGGAATAGGCGCGTTGGTGCATTATATTACACCGGGAGCAACGATGAAAATACTGAACATAATCCAAAGTGTTATAATATTCTGGTTTGTTGTGTTACATAGGGCGCTCTGTGAAACATATAGTTGTTTCTCAAAATCGGAGAGGGTTGATGGTACAATTTGTAAGGCTCAACACACCACAATGATTAAATGGTGCTATTAGGAATGGGCACCTCAGTGTCTTATATTACACCGAGAGACACGATGAAGAGACTAGACATAATCAAAAGTGTTATAATTTACCAGTGCATTGTATTACTCCTGTAGGACCAGTGTGTTATGTTACAGATGGTGCATCGAGCAACATATAGTCATTTTAAAAAAAAAACGGAGATTGTCGATAAGGTTTGGATCTAATTCAATAAGTGATTCCCCTACTTTATATGTCAAATGCCCTATATATAATAAGTACACAAACCC
Source organism: Pinus albicaulis (assembly GCA_034641835.2). Lineage (NCBI taxonomy): Eukaryota > Viridiplantae > Streptophyta > Pinopsida > Pinales > Pinaceae > Pinus > Pinus albicaulis. The sequence continues at coordinate 1,068,652,095 of CM076579.1, forward strand.
ATTAAATCTAAAATTCCTAAATTGAAAAACCCTAATTGTGAAGTGGTAAGGAAAGTTAAACCCTAATGTGAAATTTTGCAGGAAGAAGGGTTTAAGGTAAGTATTGAATTTTTTTTTTTTTTTTGAATTTTAATCAAATTTAAATAGGAACAGAGATCATAAAAAATTGTAATTGTAAATTCTATATAAAAAAATTTATATACAGGGTTTTTATTTTATTTTTTGAATTGTGAATAAATCTAACAGAAATTGTAAATATCCACGGTTTTGAGTGAATCACCATACCTTTCAACTTCTGATCTTTTAGCGGATCCAAAATATTTTGTAGCTCTGATCTGATCTTCTCTTGCAAATGGTATCTCTTTTAATTGAACCCTAATAGAAAATGTAAATTTCTTAATTAGTAAAATAAACAATAAAATTTAAAACTTATTATGTAGGATTTTGAGTGAATCAACATACCTTTTAGCTTCTCATCTTTTGAATAGTTATGTTGCTCTAAATTATTTTGTTGTTGTTGCACATTGCTCCTGATATGTCTCTCTTACAAACCATTCCCTTGAAATTTTGGGTAAAATAATGAAATGGTAAATAACTTTTTACTATTTAAAATCATTTATGAAATTATATTTCAAAAAATCAATTGCCGCCCTTTTTTTATTAAAAAAAAAACAAATAAATAAAAATCACACCTTTATTTATTCAATTTCTTCACACATTGGTGTGTCTGATAGTCAAGCGCACTAGTTCGGTTATATAAAAAATGCACCAACATTTTCGGGGCGTCATATTTTTTTAGCGCACTGACATGATTAAAAAAAAAAATCATTTTCGAAATCCCGAAACGATGCGTTTTTCTTTTAACACAATAGTGCAATTTATATATAAAAGAGCACCAAGATGGTTGAATTCGTTTTTATTTTCTAAATTCATAAAATAGTTGCGTATTGGTGTTGTTATTTATTTAAATGTACCGGTGTGTTTTTATGTGAAAAACACTGATATGATAACTTATTTTTTATTTTTTAAGAATGTCGGAAACTGGTGCGGGTATTATTTAAATGCCCCAGTGCACTTGTTATTTAAACAGACCGGTGCAGTTTATTTTGATTGACACACCAATAAGGTTTAAAAGTTATCTGAAATTTTATTTTCACATAAAATGACATATTAATCTCAAATTATCCTTTAGGACACATCCACATGAATTACAATAGTTCACAGTATACATTTTTCACTTAAAGTCACCTTGTTCTTGAAAAATGGTTCAAAACTATATTGAAATTCAAATTGTGGTTATATGGTTCTTAGATTAATTTTATTTTTGATTTTTTTGAAATATAGGGACAAAATCTCAATAATATCAAATGGTCAATTCTTCAAATTCCCTCTCATTCCATATTGTGGATCAAAGTCCTTCGCAGAGTTCTCCCTTTCTATCTCAAGTAAGTTCAAATTGTATTATATATTTCGATTATCTAATTGAATTTGTTTTTTTTAATCCATGTTAATCTGAAGAAAAATGTATGCAAATTATTTGTAGGATCCAAATTCAAAATCGAGTTCAGATGTAAAAAATATTACTCCATATTATTTTCAAAAACGTCAGAAACTCTTATCAGGAGCGACATATCACAAGCAGTTGGTAGATGAAAATGGACAGCCTCTTCATCCTGCCAATTGGAACATGACATCTTATAGCCGCAATCGTGGATCAACGATGGTAATAATTGTTTGGTATACTAAAATTTCAACAAACTAATTGCATTTTCGTGCTTACTAATATCATTGATATTGTACTAATAACATTCAATATTTTTTGAAATTAGGATTCTCGTGATGATGAGTGACTCACCTACCATCTTCTGGTGCACCCCACTATAAATTCATATCGAGAGAAGGTTGCATTAAGAGCAAGATTCAGAGAGGAAGAATACAAAGAATGGTTGAATCAACCAACTATTCCATTCCCACTACGTCCAAATTCACCAATTAGGAATGACTACAACAATATTAGTTCTTCATCACAAGTTGGCAATGGAGGTGAGCAAATGGAGGTTGGTATGGATGATTACTTACATGATATGATTTCCATGGAGGTAATTTTGTTAGATGAATTCCAGAACGATGAGCTACGGGATGATGCTCATGCCATTGATACCTTGTTTGAAAGCCTGAAATCTGCTTCCATCAACCTTCTTTTTGGACTTGATGACAAGTCAAAGTCTACTCAGCTAGGGATAACGATGTTGTTGTACAACATGAAAGCAAAGTTTGCCATGTCAAATGCATGTTTCTCAACAATATTGAGATAATTGACTTGCATGATCGATCATGTTCATTATATTTTGTCACACAATCAAATTTAAAAATGGTTGATTTTATGAATGTTAAATATTGATATTGTACAATTATATTCCCCACCAACTGCAAGATATTCAAAGATAAGGCTATTTTGAGTGATAATGTCTTGTCGAGTAGCTACGAAGAGGCATAGCAATTGCTAAAAGTGTTGGGTGTTGAGTACATAACATATAATGCACGTTTGAATGATTGTATTCTTTATAGAGGAGAATATGCAGACAAGGAGGTATGTCTGAAATGTGGGCACGAAAAGTACCGTAATTGAAAAAAAAAAAACAGGTAAATCAGATGGTCCTCCTCATAAGATATTGAGGCACATGCCTATAATCCCAAGGATTAAAAGGATATTTTATTTCAAAGAATTAGCTATGTTGCAAGGATGGCATGCCTCACACATAAGTGATTTAGGAGTTATGTGAATCCCAACAAATTCAATAGCCATGAAGCATATAGAGGATACATGACTTGAAAATTTCAGGGATGAAGTACGAAGTCTATGACTCAGCATAGCCATGGATGGAATCAACATAATATGTTCCGATCTTCATGGACAACCATTGGTAGAAGACAAGTGAAGAATATGGTTGTCTACTTATAACAATTGGTAGATGAATTTAAGGAATTGTGGGAAGGGGTACATGTGTACGATGTACCAAGACCCATCGCAACAGAGAGGAGTTTTACATTGTATGGCATATGTGCTTACACCCTACATGATTATCCCAGCTTAGGATTTTACTTTGGAAAATCACATTATTATTGATTTGTTTAGTAACAACATTTTTTCACATATTAATTTAATTCATTGCAATTGTCTAGATCTTCATGGTCTCTAACATGTCGGCATGTATACAATAATTTTGCAGTTCTTGTAGCAGAAGGGTATAATGGATGTAAATGTTGTGGACCTTCTTTGAAGGCTAGGTGGTTTGACCACCTACGAAATCCAGTGTATGACTGCTCTAGCATATTCCTCGTAGAAGAACAACCTCATAGAAGAGCAACATCTGCTTTCAATGGTAAACCAGAGAGAACCCAAAGGCTTGCAATAACGACACCAGCTAGAAGGCTTAGAGCATATGAGATAGAGAATAAGAAAGAGTTTTCAAAAATGTTCGATTCAAATGGGGAACCTGTGTTCAATGATCTAGATTTCTTTGACACCTATGTTGAGAAATTGAGAAATTTCCCATTGAGATGAAAATGAAATTTGTATTTTATGAGCTCCCATATTGGGAGCATCTTAAGATTGCCCACTTACTAGATCCCATGCATATATTTAAAAATGTTTTGTCTTCTTTATGGTGGCACATATCATCGAAATAAAGTGACACATTGGTTGTTAGGAGAGATCTAATTTCTTCAAAAACTAAAAAGAGACATTGGCCAAAACAAAAAACTAGAAGAGAAGTTGGCCCCTCTTGGTCTTTCAAAGAAGGTGATGTCCCATGAATATTAAAGAAATATGATGATCTTTCTTTGGAAAGTGAAGTTATAATGAATGTGAGGGTGCCTTCTTTATATGGGTCTTCACTACGACTTTGCTTCACTGTGGATGACCGTTTGTCGAGGTTGAAATCGCATGACTATTTGAACCTTCTAAAAGTACGCATGTCAAAGATATTATCTTTTTATTTTTATTTTTATTTTTATGTAATGGGATATTTTATAATTAGCTTTTGTATAATGTACTATTTATCGTGCAATGTCATTATCCTCTAATCGTGCGTGGGTGTGTGAACCATGACTTCCCCCAAGACCTATAACCTGTCATATCTAAATTATCTACATTTGTACGGTGGTTCACATCAAAGGAGATTCATATGACTAGCATTCCATAGTGGCATCAAGAGATAGATGAGATTATTTGTAGGTTTGAGAAGGAATTGCCGACGAGTTTCATGGACTCGAAGGTTCATCTTCTAATTCACCTATTAGATGAGGTTGAATTAGTTGGGGTCATTTCTTGTTGTTGGATGTCCTTCTTAGAGAGGTACATGAAGAATTGAAAGGTTTTGTTTGACTAAGGGAAAAACTTGAGTGGTCTATGGAAAAGGGGTATATATTGTATGAGTCTTTCTATTATTCCAGTGAGTAAGTCAAGCAGATCGACAACACACCAGGTGCGGTGATTTGGGATGATGAAAGGGATGAAGACAAAAGAGAGGGGGAGCTTCTTGAAACGAATGGAAAGAAGTGCATGATAAAGAGTAAGTGTATGCTTATCATTTTTCAAATTACTACACAATAACTATTCACACTGAAATTCATATTAATGCATATTTTGATCTCATATCTACTATATATATGTTGGTTTGATTTCATCAACAAATTAAAAAATTTAAGCCATCAACAAATTCATTCTTTACAATATGGAAGCGACACAACCATGGGTTGCATTGTAAGAAGAGAAGAGGAGGATTTGGGACAATGATAGGAAATATTTCAAACGATTGAATGGTAGAAGTGTGCCTTATCCTAATCATTAAAAGAAAATTTGTCAGTGACATATCCTAACAGTTGGGTTGTTGAGAAATTCAGAGAGAAATACGGTGCATCTGGTCATTACCCGCATGCTGGAGAGGATGTGCTAAACATAGGGATTGGGTGCAGAAACTCGGTAATTATAATCTCTTTCTTTACAGTTTTAACAATTGCACCTTTGATTTGTAACATCTACGTATATTTTATATTTTTAATTATGTTTGAATTATTAGACACATGACACTATGGTTTTTTCCCTTTTTTTATAGGTGCATTTGTTCCCATCTATGTGGGCATATGAACATCATTTTCACATGGAGGATGTCGATGATGGATGCATGACACAAGGTTGTGGAGTGGGAGTCGAGTTCGACCAATCTAGTTGTGCTAGCCACCGCGATCAAAACCTAATGCAGTTGACATTAGGTTATGTTGGAAATATACAAGAGATCATTCGAGTGGACTTCTCTTCATTCCAATGTGTTATTTTTGGGTGCAAGTGGTGGGACACCTTTGATCAAAAAAATGTAAAGGAAGATCATGATAGTGGGATGATATCTATCAACTCTAGAAAGATGTGGCATGAAGCTATGGAGCCTTATGTTTTCCCAAAATAATGCAAGCATGTGTTTTTTAACCCAAATGTGTTAGATATGGATTGGTTGTTTGTATTAAGACACAACCCTAGATCAAAACATGTTTTTGAGAACAATAGTGTTATCATGCGAAGCATTAAGGAAGATAATCAAGGTGATGGAAATGGAGAGTGATATGTACTTGTGTTATTTCATCATTTATACTATGTTGTATGTTTTTTTTTTTCATTATTTCACTAAGTATTTCCAATTGTTGTTGCTCCTTTTGCTGATGTCTCTGCTACATGATTGACATATAAAATACGTCATCCTCATACATAAATTTATTTATTTATTTTGTTTAAATGAAAATTTTATTTATTAACATGGAAACTGTAGGTTTTAACCTTGTAAATAAATTATCTGAAAACGAATTCTTAAAAACAGAAAATAAACAATAGTGAGAGCACAAAACATAAAACATATATACACATATTTTTTCCCGTGGATCCCAAACTGGGACTACCAGCTTGATTTTTAATTATATTCCTTTTAGTGTTACAACACACACACACACACATATATGTTGAAGCATTCATAAACCCTGATTCATTAACCCTAGATTAGAACATAACTGTAGTTCCCTTGACCATATCTACAAAATACCATGAGCAAAAAACCATCATGCCCAAAACCATGTGCAAACCCATGCACAAAACCATAGGCTAGTCCACCCATCTAATATAGGGTCTAAATTTTTTTTCCTGGGGCGCTACTGCACCCGACGCAAGCGTAGGGTGCTCCCACCCCCCTCTTACCCCTCGCTTCACGCCTGATTCTAATCGTGGAAAGAATATAACACACACCCAACATTCTCCCACTTGTTGTTTTATTTCCACATGGAGACACAAGAGAGCTTAGTCATTAGTCCAGCCCTGCAACACTCGTTGTTTCTCTACACCAAGAGAAATTCTTAGTGTTCACATACTTCATCAATGCATTTGCAACATTCTTCAAAGTGTCCACCTTTACCAACAACACCTTTTTATCCTCAACCATATATGTCACAAAGTGATACTGAACATCAATGTGCTTTGTCTTTGAATGATAAGTAGGGTTCTTAGCCAAGAAAATTGAACTTTGGCTATCACAGTCTATCCTTATAGCTCGTTGCACCAACCCCATACTCGAACACAATCTCTACAACCAAACTGATTCCTTGCTTGCATGAGTGGCTGCCATGTATTCCACCTCTGTAGTTGACATGACCACTACAAACTGTCTCTTACTCATCCAACTGACTGCATCTCCAAATAGGTTAAACAAATACCCACTTGAAGATCTTCTTTGGTCCAGATCTCCAGAGCAGTTTGCATCAACAAAACCACGAATGTCCAAAACTTTGTCCAATCCTGGTCTTCCCTGGTAGCACAAACCATAATCACTAATGCCATGCAAATATCTGAAAACCTGCTTTACTATTGTCCAATGCTCCTTCCCTATTTTTGACATAAACCTACTCAATACTCCCACTGCATGTTCAATGTCTGGTCTAGTACATACCATTGCATACATTAGGCTACCCACTGCACTTGCATATGGAACAAGGGACATGTACTCTTCTTCTTCTTGTGTCTTGGGACATTGTTCAGTAGATAACTTCACACCTACAGGAATAGGAACCTTCACCGATTTACTATCTTGAATATTGAATCTCTGCAATATTGTCTCAACATACTTACTCTGGTTTAACCAAAGCTTCCTCTTTTCCCGATCTCGTTTGATTTCCATGCCCAAAATATAGTTTGCAGCACCAAGATCCTTCATGTCGAATTTGGAGAACAATTGGGCCTTCAAATCTCAGATAATTTCTTTGTCATTTCCAACCATCAACATATCATTCACATACAAGGCCACATTAATATCATGCAATAACACAGTAACCAGTTAATTTAAAATACACACATTGATCCTCTTTGCTTTTGGTGAATCCAAGTCCCCGTATATAGGTATCAAATTTATCATACCACATCCTTGGTGGTTGTTTTAACCCATACAAATACTTTTTTAACTTGCATACCAGTTATTTATTAACTTTCACCATAAACCCTTTAGGTTTCTTCATGTAGATCTCCTCTTCTAGATCCCTGTGAAGAAATATTTTCTTCACATCCATCTGTTCTATCTCAAAATCAAATGCAACAACAACAGATAAAAGTAATCTAATAGAAGTAATCTTGGCAACAAGAGAAAAAATATCACCAAAATCAATTCCTGGTACTTGGGAATAACCTTTTGCTACCAACTGTGCTTTGTATTTCTCTACCTTGCCTTCTGCATTCATCTTCTTCTTAAACACCCATTTGCTCCAAATGGGATTCCTTCCAACCGACAACTCGATGAGATGCCATGCCTCATTTTTGTGCAAGGATGAAGATGTTGTGAATGAGGCCTTTCAAGGAAATGCATCAAATGAAAAATATGATTTCATTGAGGTTGTTAATAGTTGTGATAAGATGTTTCAGGAATATAACATGTTGCCTTCTAAAAGAGGTAAACAAGATGAGGCAAAATTGCAGCAACATACATCATTGCTAAACATTGATGTGGACAAGATGCCAATGCAAGAGAGTGCAAAGGTCAAAGAGCAAGTGCCAAAGAAATTTTAAAAAGAGGGCATTGGGTCCAAAAGTTATTCTTGTGGGTTTCACAATATGTTGTCTTTAAAATGGGATGTTGCATGGCGATGGCGATCAAGTTTGGTCAAGGGTCGAGCCAAGCATAAGGCGAGACATGCCAAACATTGTCGTGACGACAATGTACAAGGTGAGAATAATTTGAAGTTGTTTAAGCTTTCTTTGATTGACGACCAAAGAGAGAATGTGTTTGTTCCTTCAAGGAAAGGTTGTTGTTCTGTAAATTCTGGGAAATTGCAGCAAGATGGTATCTACAACAACAAGTCAAGGTCTTCAAAGTCAGGGAAAATGATCAGTTTTCAAGAAAAGCTCAAAATGTCACATTCAAGCAATTTTCAGTGGATCAAGACTGGAAGGGTGAGGGCGTTGATACCTCATCTATTTATTGACTTATAAAGATATTTTGGAGGTCCAAAAGCTTCCAGTGGGGAGGAATGATCAGGTGGATCAAATTTATGTTCAAAATTCAAAGTTGTATGAATGTTGTGGAACTTGAAAGACCACGTAGATCTCATCGTTCTAAATCTGAAGCAACTCATTTCACAAAAACCAACTTCGTATGCTCCTGCAATCGTGTTTTGTTCATTTGGGGAAACAACAATTTTTTTTTAGATTTTGGGTGCAGGGCTACGCAATCAACAGTCCATGCTACTCACTAGACCCTGACCTTACTTGCTGAATTTTCCTCTCTGGTCTATCGTTCTTTGCCACTTGTCAGATGTTGATTGGTTCGTTTGTATGGGTTGATTTTATTGGTTGGTGTTTGTCCAATGGGGGAGCACCACTTGGGCCAATCAATGGCTACCATGTGGCCTCCAATCACTGGTCCAAAATTTAGTGTATGGTTGAAAGCACCCCACTCTATTCGAACACATAACCTCCCACCAACAAGCCACAACACTTACCATTCCACCATCACATTTTTTCTTAACCTCTATATGTGCCATAACCATTTAACGTTTAGTAAGATTTATGGCGGGGGTTGGACTGGGGTTAACCCTCGACCCTGGTTTGCAGACTAAGGTTAAGGGCTAACCCCAACCCGCATTATTTTTTTGCCAACCGTATAACCAAATTTCTTGGCATATAAAAATCGGTGGAGAAATATTGTTTTAACCCAAAGTTTGATGGCGCATATTGTATCGGTGGAGAAATTTGTTTTAAACCCCAAACCTTAATTTGTTAACCAAATTCATGTGGGCATATATTATACCACCACCAGTTAGGCAGAGCATTAACGCCTGGCGATGTTAAGCTTGTTCACATGGCAGATTGACACAAACAGTTATTGCCACGGCTTAGAGCCACGGTGATGGTTAAGTCCCGACGGCCAGAGGCGGTGTTCAAATGACCAAAAGGTTTATATTATATGCCACACTGTCGATGCTCCCCAACCTAACCTGACCCATGTTGAATCTCAGGTGAAGCACCCGAACCCAGGCGAGGTTCCACCGGTAGGAAGACCATGAAATCAATGACGCTTATTCAACCACTTGTTGCATTTTGGGTCGGATAGTGGGGGTCACTGGTGTGATTAAGGAGGCCACAATTTATGCCATCAGGTGGCTAAATTATCGCTCTGTTAGCAAAAAAAGGGGCATAATTGTAGGACAGTTAGCCGAATTATCGAAATTGTAGGACAAATAGCTGAAGAACTTGGGAGGATCATAACTTGTTTATTTTTTGGCCTTTTTGGGAGCAGAAAGAGGCTAGATAGGGTTTTTAACAGTTTTGAAGCCATTAGAGCTATCATTACAACCATTTGAGCACTGTAACTTGATGTAAACACCATTTTTTGATAATAATGAAAGAGGCCCAACCATTGGAAGCTGGACCAGGAGATGTAGCCTAGGAGGCGTGAACTCCTTCATCATTTGATGCTATGTGTTTGTTGTTATAATGATATTATCTCTTGTTTTATGTAAAATATGATTTTTAAATTCATGTTTATGTGTTTAAATATTTGACAAAAGAGGCTTAAAACCCTAATTTAATCACTTGCAAAATTTACATAAGCCTTAAGCAATTTCACATATAGATAATCAAAGTTCATTAATGATAAAGGAGAAAAAATTTACCTCCCCGCTCGCATGGATGATAGATTGAACATCCACAATGTTGATATGCTCTCCATTTGGAGAGCAAATGTTGATTGTCAACATGTTCTATCACGCCATGTTGCATTGAAGTACATTTCAAAATATGCAGCAAAAGCAAAAACAAGATCAGAAAGCTATCATCAAATATTATCACGCCTTTCACAAACTGTGCCTCCTAAAGCATCTGTCATTAATGTCGTTCGAAAAGTCGTAATAGAAACTATTGCTAACAGAGATATTGGGGCACAAGAAATATGCCATATGCTACAAAAATTACCACTTTCACTCTGTAGTTGCACATTCATTTCTTTGAATGTTAACCAAATTGCTTTTAGACGCGTTTCCCTTGATTCTGAAAACTCCCTCTCAACATCACATTTTATTCTTGCATGCAATGAATAGTGTAGAAATTTGGTGAATAAAGAAGATTTATCCACCGAGATTATCCCGATCACATATCAATTGAATTCATATGCAACACATAATCTCTTCCACTCGGATCATCAACATGCGGAAATAAACAAGCGGTATGCGATCAAACAATCATCAAAACATCACACATATTACACGGTGATGTATGGGGAAAGCTTATAGCTGAAAACCCCCCGAGCCTATTTTGTATATTAAGATGGAAGAGAACATGTAACAATCTCGGTACAATACTCCTCACAAGTACTCGGTATTGTCTCATGAAGTTAGACACAAAACTAGCTTGGTTTTGAACAAGTCACGGGTTCAAAACTCATCCACTAATTGCTTGCCTCTATTGCGCAATCAAGGCTGGTCTAATGAGAGATCCAAGGTTCGAATCTCCTTGGCTTGAAAGCGCAATCATCATGGGAAATTCCACCAAGTGTGGTGCAAATCTCATGCACAATTGATGTCACAACTAATAGCTATCTCAACCCTTTCATCTACCTCTTTCATCGGTCTCCACTGAGCTGTCCATGCACCGTAGTGAACTGATGTGTTCTTGAGTTGAATCATGAGTTAATAATTAGTGAATTAAATAGTATTTAATTCACTCCACTCATTACTAGTTGATTAGCTAGTTAAACTAATCTCAACCGGTTCAACTAAGTTAAAGCCAGAACACAACTCCACAAACTGTCTCATCAACTCCACCAAACTTCGCCATTGAAGTCCTAACCGAAGTCAACCATGCATGAGCTCACCAAACCCCTAGGAATAGCGTAATTCCTCTGTCGGATGCATGAGCCACTTCGTAGCTCCAACTGAAGTGCTCCAAGAGAGTAAACTGAAGTTTATAGTCCAAATATTATTAAGGGTAAATAATATTTGACTTTTCTATTTTTAGGATAGGCAGGTCTAAAAATAGACTTCGACCTAAATGTCTAAAATAGAGGTCCATCTCGTTTTTACCAACATGACCAATACTCCAAGAATAACATACCGCAACCCCCGGACCATGCTCCATATGTCTAAAAATAGACATAGTCTCAAAAAATAGACTTTTGCGCCCAAAAATAGCACTCGCGAGGCCCACTTAGTGAAGGCGACTTCATTTCACTAAGCTCCATCATCTTGCTGCATTTTCAACACTCCCTCTCGGCAAGATATGGATTATCCGCAACTATCCTGCCTCTCGTGGAATTCGAACTTGCTCCCTAGTGAGTGCCTTCGTCAAGATGTCGCATCCACGATCCTCCATAGGAATATATGAAAGCATCATGATTCTCCGCTGAACACGATCTCGATATGATGGTACATGATGTCAATGTGTTTGGATCTATCATGAAATGCCGGGATTAACCGAGAGCTTGATGCGGCTGCTGGTTATCACAATAAATCACCGTAGGCTCCAAGTGCGACCCGAACAATCCGACGAGGATCTTCCTCATCCAAATAGCCTCGCATGCGCCCAAGCTAGCCGCCATGTACTCGGCCTCTGCCGAGTCGAGTGCCACGGATCTGCATTTCCCTCGTACCCGAAGCTGCCGTCGATCCAATGCGAAAATACCTCCGGATGTGCTCTTAGGTCCGTTGGGCTCTCGCCCAGTCCGCATACGTGAAGCCGTGAAAGCCTCACCTCATCCTCATGTCCGTACCACGGACCATATCCCGATGTGCCACTAAGATAACACAATACATGCTTGCACGCCTTCCAGAGAGAAGCTTGGTAGGCTTAACCATAGCTTGCGAAAGTTTGGGTTAACGACGATAGCATATGTCGGGTCGTGTATTGACCGAGATACATAAGCGACCCCACCAGCTGTCGATGGACAATGGTATCCACTACCTCACGCTGAGAAGTAGCATCCTCCTTCCTCCAACCTCCCGGGAAGAGGAGTGTCACGAGCTTGCGGCCATGCATGTTGAACCTCTCGAATCTCCCGGGCATACTTGCCCCGAGAAACAAACGAGTCCTCCACCGCTGCCGCCAAATCTCCAATCCCGAGGAAATAATGAAGGAGGCCCAAGTCCTTCATCTCGAACTCTCTAGCAAGGTCCTCCTTGTATGAAAGTATCAACGGCTCATCACCCGTCAAGATCGGATCATCTACATACGGTACAATGATCGAAGCTTCCCCTCCACCACAATGCGTGCACGGAGTTAGGATCCGCCTCACTCTTGGAAAATCCAAGCCCGGTGAAATAGCGTGCCAATCCATGTGTACCAAGCACGAGGTGCTGCTTCACCGGCATACAATGCTCTCTTGAGTCCGCACACATGCGACTCGCTGGGCGAAGATCTCGAAACCTTCGAGTGCTGCTCTATGTACACCTCCTCCTCAATGACTCCATTGAGGAACGCGAGTCTTCACATCCATCCGATGGATGTGCCATCCCATCTGTGGCCGAGAGAGCGAGGATCGTCCGTATGGAAGAGTACCTTGCGACAGTGCAAAAGTCTCCTCATAATCGATCCCCTCGATCCGTGAGAAGCCACGGGTGACAAATCTCGCCTTGTACTTCTCCACACTCCCGTCGATCGCTCGCTATCACTTTGTAGATCCATCGCGAACCCACCAGCGATTTCCCCTCCGGTCTTGGGACAATCTCCCATGCCTGCTGTTTACGACGATCGAATCATATTCTTCGATCATGGCATCTACCCATGCGGGTTCCTCCACGAGCTTCCTCAAAAGAGGATGGCTCAGTCACGACACATTGACTCTATAAGAGCCATGTATCCGAGTTAATGCATCAGTGGCCTGCGACCGCTCTGTCTGTGCCGTGTTGTAGGTGGTCCTACAACCTTCTCGCATCTCGAGCCGATCGCTCGACTTCTATAGTGCGCTTGCGCCCTGCGATGGTTGGGCGTGCCGCATGGGTGGTTTCTTCCACCTTCCGAACTTCCTCTTGTGGCCGATCCACATCCGAGCTCCTCCTTAGGAACTAACAACTCCTCATCCGCATGCGAGTGTGGCTCCCTCTCAAGCGAACACGCGCATGGCTTTCTCCTCCCGAAACTTGATATCCCGTCGCACAACGAGTCTTGCGACCGCTCCGGCACATACACCCGATAGTTGTGAGGTGTATCGGTGTACCCCACAAATATTCCAACCTGCTCGCGGTCGGATCCAGACTTCTTTACGGCATCCTTCGTCACATGCATGTGAACGGAGAAGAACCAAAAATTCTCAAATGAGAAAAGTCGCCTCTTACCGGAATAAGCCTCCTCGTGTGTACTCATGCCAAGAACCTCGTGAGGACAACGGTTCGCACATACACTGCTGTATGTGCATGCCTCGACCCACGAGTGAAGGGGTAGGCCCTCGATCATGCAACATCGTCACGTGCGACACCCATGATGGTTACGTTCTTCCGCTTAGCCACACGTTCTGACTGTGGGTTATGGGGGTGCGATGAGCTCTCTAAATCCCTACGCGCGCTGCAAAAGTCTTTGAATTCGACTGAGATGAATTCACCACCATTGTCGCTCACGAGAGCCTTCACCTTCTTCCCCGAGTTCCTTCTCGACCCGGTGCTTTGAACTCACGAACTTAGAGTATGTCTCGCTCTTCTTCCGCATGAAGAAGATCCAAGGCCTCCGAGATAAATCATCAACAAAGATCACGTAGTACTTGTGCTTTGTCTGTCGAAGCTACCGAGAAAGGACCACACACGTCCGTGTGAACTCTCTCAAGGATCATCGTGGCGCGACTATCCTTCTCGTGAAAGTGTGGCTTTCACATATTTTCCCAAAGTACACCCCTTGCACCGATCCGACTTGCGCAAGGGTGCCCTTAGAAGCCCAGTAGAAATTTGCTGCAGGATCTTCAAAGCTCCATGGTGAAGGTGGCCCAATCTCTAGTGCTACGACTCGCCCTCATCATCCCGGCTCACCACTTCTTCCGCCTTGCATGCCATTGTTGCGCAACCATCTACTTGCAATCTGATAAAGGTTCTTGACTCGAACCCCTATCTTCCGGGTCTCTCCAGGTAGTCTTCTTGCAACTCAGAAGGCTTTTCCTTCGGCGAAGACCACATCATACCCCCTTGTCTTCCAACATCGCTACGGAGATCAAGTTCTTCATCAATCCTGGAACATGCAAAACTTCCTTCAATATGAAAGGTTTACTAGACTCCCTCTCAAAGGAAATGGTACCGATACGGTCGCAGCGTATCTGCCATCATCGCCCATCTCGATGTGCACTCCAAGATCTTTTTCCTCCCAGATCCGAAAACGGATCTCGATCTCCCCCAGATCATGTGGAATGACGCACCCACCGTCCAAGAACCACACCGATCCCGTCACACTTGAAACCAAGCATGCGATCAGCGAAAATTCAAGCTCGAACTGCGAGGCCAAAGCCTCTCCATCTGCAGATCTTCCCGCTTGCTTGTTCTTCTTCTTCTACTGGACAATTTGTGGCATAATGTACCGTGCCGGTGACAGAGTGAAAACACTTCACCTTAGACATGTCTTGCTTCTTGCCCTTAGCAACGAATGAGAAGTTTCTTTCTCTTCCCCTTCTTTGCTTTGGCGGCCAAAGCGCAATTTTCTTCATCGTAGTACCTTTGATGAAGATCCATCTCTCGGTAGTCCTCCTTATCTCCTCCCGCATGAGATCCGCCCAAAGGTGCTCCCATCCCGACAACTTCTCCCAACCATTGACACTATCTTGATATGAATGCCAAGCCTTCGGAAGACCAAGGAGAGCCGGGGTCTACCATGTCCTCTTCTTCGATGATCACCCCCCACACTTCCCAGCCTCATCTCTCGCATTGAGTGAACTTCGTGAGGTATTTGGCGATACCGTCGCCTTTCTCCATCTTGATGTTTCGAGCTTATCCTTGAGCGCCGACTTTACCTTTGGTCGCTCTTACTTCCGGAATAGATCTGTCGATGCTTTCCACATTAAATATGGAGAAGCTTTTTCCATGCAGAATTTGGATACAATATGATCCTTGATGCCTTCCAATAGAATCCTATCGACATTTCGCCATCTTCTTTTGCCAAGCTTCGACTTCATCGAGGATTAGTGGGCTTTTGGACATCCGTATCCACGAACTCCTTCAGTCCATTATCTTCTAATACCGCTACTCCATGCGATCCTTCCATGCAACATAATTCAAGCGCCTTCAAGAGCATATTCGAGTCGCAAGCTGTTGAAAGACATTTTCAACTCCGGCACCAAGAAAACAAAGCTCGCCGCAAAATTCGAATTCCAACTCAAAGCTCAACAGCTCTTGATCCGTGAGAACAAATTATTTCTACACGAGATCGACTCGGTGGGCATTTATCGGATGTATCACCTTTCAATGGAAAGGGATGGATCTAGAGGCTACACGGCCCGCATGCGGGACTACGATCTACCGAAATAAGTTTGTAATCACCGTGATGATCAATCTCTCGCTTCAATAGCTCCGATACCATGTAGAAATTTGCTTGAATAAAGAAGATTTATCCACCGAGATTATCCCGATCACATATCAATTCGAATTCATATGCAACATATAATCTCTTCCACTCGGATCATCAACATGCGGAAATAAATACAAGCGGTATGCGATCAAACAATCATCAAAACATCACACACATTACACAGTATGTATGGGGAAAGCTTATAGCTGAAAACCCCCGACTATTTTGTATATTAAGATGGAAGAGAACATGTAACAATCTCGGTACTAAATACTCCTCACAAGTACTCAGTCATCGTCTCATGAAGTTACACACAAACTAGCTTGGTTTTGAACAAGTCACCAGGTTCAAAAACTCATCCACTAATTACTGCCTCTATTGCGCAATCAAGGGTCGGTCTAATGAGAGATCCAAGGTTCGAATCTCCTTGGCTTGGCAGTAACGATCATCATGGGCAATTCCTCCAAGTGTGGTGCAAATATCATGCACAACTGATAGCTATCTCAACCCTTTCATCTACCTCTTTCACTGGTCTCACCGAGCGGTCCATGCACTTGTAGTGAACCGATGTGTTCTTGAGTTGAATCATGAGTTAATAATTAGTGAATTAAATAGTATTTAATTCACTCCACTCATATACTAGTTGATTAGCTAGTTAAACTAATCTCCAACCGAGTTCAACTAAGTTAAAGCCGAACACAACTCCACAAAGCTGCCTCATCAACTCCACCAGAACTACGCCATCGAAGTCCTAGCCGAAGTCAACCATGCATGAGCTCACCAAACCCCTAGGAATAGCGTAATTCCTCATATGTCGGATGCATGAGCCACTACGTAGCTCGAAATCTGAAGTGCTCGAGAGAGTAAACCTGAAGTTTAGAGTCCAAATATTATTTAGGGGTAAATAATATTTGAATTTTCTATTTTTAGGATAGGCGGTCTAAAAATAGACTTCGACCTAAATGTCTAAAAATAGAGGTCCATCTATTTTTACCAACATGACCAATACTCCAAGAATAACATCACGCAACCCCCGGACCATGCTCCATATGTCTAAAAATAGACATAGTCTAAAAAATAGACTTTGCGCCATAAAATAGCCTGCGGGCCCACTTAGTGAAGGCGACTTCATTTCACTAAGCTCCATCATCTTCTGCATTTTCAACAAATAGAACTGTTTCATTAGAATCATTAACTCTCATTGAAGCATCACGTTCTTGGTCTTTTTCTTCTCGTTGAAAGAAAAACCCATGGAAACACGTGTTCCCTCCATTCATTGTTTATTTATTACCATGATACACAACCATTCCTTCTCCTAATGATTCTTCTTATGTTGCTTTATGTTGGAGTGAATTAATGCTATATTTTCCTTTCCGCACACTCCCTACAGACATTGGTTCCACTAATGAAGAAATAATTACACATCGAGAACAAAAAAAAAGGGACATATACACCATGGCATGCTCATCAAGAACTTGAAACCCCACAATCTGCAAGCCCCAAAGATCCATTCACTCCTATGGTTCCCCCTCCTGACTCAATTGACATTGATGAATGGAAAATCCTTTCTCAACTCCACCCAGGATACAACATTGAAGTTGATGAACTTGAAATTCTTGGCCATCAAACCTTTGACACTAGCCACAATTGGTCACATACTACTATTCCTCTCCACTTGCAAGAATCTACCATACATTTTATTGAAATCAACCGCTTAACTACCCAAATCCAACACCATCACTTTTGAGGCCCACACCAAAATTACTCCTTCTCTCCTAGCCAAAGAATAGCTTTTGACACTCTTTTTACTCACTTCAAAAAACTAGACCGGACCCTCCACTCATTATTATCATCCACAGAACAACTGGGACAAGAAAATCTCATTTAATTAATAGTCTACAAAGAGCATTCTTGGCAAACTCTCCACCAGACAAAAACCCCTTGCTACTACTTGCACCTACTAGAGTTGCATCTTTCAACATAAATGCCCTTACAATCCATTATGCACTTCGCATCCCTACCTAAACAATTCATCCTCTTGAAGGACAATCACTCCCAAACTTCCAAGAATAGCTTCACCATATAAAGTACATTATAATTGATGAAATGAGTTTCATTGGACAAAAAATGATTTTTCGTATTGATGAACGCCTAAGAGAAGCATTCCCTTCTGAATGAAATATACCATTCGACAATCGCTCCATTATCCTTGTTGGAGATTTAGGCCAACTACCACCTGTAAAAGATATTCCTCCCCATGTTAGCAAATCACTGGCAATGCACTCAGGCACAATTTCAATACATTCATTACACTTTCAACTATTTTTCGTCAACAAGGTGAAAGCAATTCACAAGTTGCTTTCCGTCAACTCCTCACGAATCTCATAAATGGAATGCCTACTCAAGAAGACTGAAATATTCTAATGTTAAGGATAGACTCATATATCACGCATGAAGAGCATCAAGTGTTCGAAAATTCCATGCACCTATATGCAACAAACCATTTGGTTACTTTGCATAATAAAACAATGTTGAAAAAGTTGAACATGCCAATTACAATATGCTATGCAAAGCATAAAAACAACAAAATTCTATTACAATAAAAGATGAACATTTAGATAAATAAGTCCTCTTATGCAATGAACAAAAAGTAATACTTACTAACAATTTATGGGTCAATGCAGGCCTTGTTAATGGTGCACTCGACAAAGTCATTTCAATATTTTATACACCCGATTCAAAGCCTCCATCATTTCATTGTTTCGTGGTGGTTAACTTCCACCAATATAGAGGGACACCATGGGACCCTTCACATCTAATGCATGTACCCATTTCCCCATTATAAGAGGTTCACGTCGGCAATTGCATCTCCGAATGGCATGGGCTTAAACAATACATAAAGCACAGGGTATGACATTAGACACAATTGTATACATTGGCTACAAAGAACGACAAGGAATAACATTTACTGCCATATCAAGAGTCGGATCATTGTTGGACCTCTAACTCAGACCAACATTTCCATTCTCTCACTTCTCACGTATGTAAAATAACCCATATCTCAAGCGACAACAAAAAGAAGAATCACTTATCGCGTTAAAATCCCCACAAGAAAATATACTTCAATCACCCATATACCCTATCCTCTAAATTTACCGATGGTAATCATCCTTTGTTACTTAACCACGTTTAACACACATTTACCTATTATTGCATGTATCCACATATTTTTCTATTACTTTTCACGATTTTTTTTTCATATTTTCTTACTTTGTTAAAAAAAATTACTCTTTATATACATTTCCACTAACAATTATTATTTCTCTTTATGTTCATGACCAATAGATATGGATACAAGCTACCTATCCACACTATATGAATACTGCCAACAAATTCAACAACATGAGCTTACTTTACAAGATATACAGATAAGGATGATCCCACCACAATCCCTGCCTCTCTACCATCTACGACCAACTATTATCTTGCTTCAGAAGATAAGAAGACTCTTGGAAAAAATTATTCACATCCATGAAAGAAACACACACAGGAAAGTACAAGCTGAATGACAAGAATTCCTTTTACATATTAACATCACAATATATAGCAATTGGTGCTGTCGATGCCATGCATCATTTTGTATATATGATTAGTTCCTCACTATCAACTACATCTGTATATAACTCATGTTGTAGACATAACATTGCATGCTTAGTTCTGGCACCAGTTTAATGTTTTGCAAACATTTGAAGGAATCTCGGAGTCATCATGTTTATGTGCTAAAAATTGTTAATGTGTTTTGATATTATACAAAATTAAATAAAGAAAATCTTTTTCAAAACAGAGATAATTACCACCACACAAATTAGCACTATTTTGACTATAATTGATTATTCATGGCATCCATTTCTATTCAGATTCACAAACATTTGAAACAATTTCAGAGTCATCATGTTCACATTCTAAAAACTGTGAATGTGCTTTGCTATTATACAAAATTAAATAAAGAAAATATTTTTCAAAACAAAGATAATTACCACCACACAAATTAGTACTATTCTGATTGTTTTTTATTATTAATTGCATCCATTTCTATTCAGAGTCTTTATCTGTTCGTATGGTAGTCTTCATATTCAATAAAGTATGATATAACAATTTTGAAGCCATCATGTTCATAGTAAACATGTAACTATCAAGCACTCTAACCCTAATCAAGCTCCAACGGATCTACTCCATGAATCTTCGCTGGAAATTTTTAACGCCCTGTCGACGTCCCTTTGCACCTTTTGGGGCAATTGCTAGTTTATTTATAATGTACAATTAGAAAAAATACATTTTTATTTAGAAAGCATATGATATAGAATCTAGTGTCTACATTAAAAATTATTTGAGTTGGATGCTTTATTTTTTCTTAAAATACAAAATTATCTTGGGCATAAATGCCAAATTCTCACCAGCGGGTTTGAATTTTTAAATTATATTTATTTATGAATGTATAAATGTACTAATCACCTTAAATAATAAAAAAAGGACAGTCGAAAATTATTAAATACATTGTAGACTCTTACATTTTGCAACTGAGGGGTAAATGTTTGCTTTAGGTTGCTCAATCTATTGCCATTTGCACTGTTACAAAGTGGTTAGCTGACTCAAGGTCCTGATATAAATAAAAGAAAAACAATACAAAAGTACAACCCTTAATTAACCTTTTTCCTGCAGGATAACAAGTAACGAAACTCAGTAATAAGTGTTATTTAATTTTTTTTATGATATTCAAATTCATGAAATCAATATAATATAACATATAAGAAGGAGATTACACATGATAGGTGCAAGGTTACACAAACGTGGAAGCAAAGATGAAAATCATACCAGCTACCATTCCAGTTATTCACATGTTTTGGTGCAGTCGACTTGCTCGACTTTGAAGAAAGAAGTGTTCATTTCAACGACATGGAACCAAGCTGGAGCTAAGCAATTTCGACCACCTCTGGTAACTGATATCTTATCCTGGTGGTAGAACTGCATGGTTTCTTCCTTGTTCAGTCTTTCTGGTAAACTTTGACTAGTTAGAGCTACATGGTTTCTTCCCTGTTCAGTCTTTCTGGTAAGCTTCTGTCTGCTGCCATGTATCAATTGCTCTTTCGTGTGTTTTTTCTTTGGAAGATAATTGTATTTGATGGGTGAATACTGAATTTTGTATACATTTAGGTATTTAGCTACTGTGTAGGTTTAATGACGGGTGGTGATTCGTGAAACGGTGGCTAAAGGTGGTGACAATAGGCGCATGTGTATGAATCGGTGGCAACACGGACATATGTCTCAGAACTCAAAAGTTGACTATTAACATTAAATGTTTATTGATTAATGCTAGCGAGAGATAACAAACATAACTGAGATATCAATAGTTCAGTTGAACTTAATGCACTATAACATATTGCCATTTTGTCCAAGTTTATCTAAGTATGGCCTCGATATGAGGCCAAATAAGATCTCGAAGTCTTTCATTGGATAAAATAAATAAATTTAAAACAAAACATTTATTAAAAATACAAAGTTGGCATATTTGTTTCTTCAAACTTTCATTAAAACAAAAAATATCATTGGTTTTTGTGCAAGTTTAATGCCAAACCTGCTCAACCGATTACTATAGTCCCTGCAGGGCAGGGACTAAAAAAAAAAAAAAAAAAACACCAAGAATATATTTCAAAGCATAAAATATCAATATATATTATTTTATATTTATATTATGGACATTAAAAAAATATAATACATGGATGATATATAAATCACAATTCTAAAAAAAAAGTTACATCAAGGTCTTTTTTTAATGCTTGGCATGATTATATCTTCATCATGTCCAATATATCACCCAATCGTGGCAGGGAATTGAACCAGTGACTTCACATCAAGGAGTGCCTTAACAGTACACCCGATCACCGTCTATCCAAGACCTCGTGAACTACATTAATATCTCTTGGTATAGTCATGAGTTTTCTAATTCTCATTAGATCTTAGTGTAATCACGAGCTTTGCAATTCTCATTAGGTAAATCTCAAATTTTAATGTAATATGAAATATTTATTCCTAAAAAAAAAAACTCTTGATATTATATATAAACATATATTTTATATGTGATAATAAAATATTAAATTAATATTTATTTAACGATTTTTTTTAATAATATCATAATATTTTAGTAAAAAATGAAAAAAAAAACTAATAGTTATTATTCAAAAAGGAAAAGAAAAAATAAATACAATTCATAATTATGAATATTTTCTAAGATGCTTATGATATTTGAAAATCACAATTTTTCTATATTTTAATTTGACGTTTCTTTTTGCTTTAAGGAATACCATTCATAATTATGAATATTTGTTAAAATGTTTATTTTTGCTTAAGGAATACAATTCGTAATTATGAATATTTGTTAAAATGTTTATGCTTTTCTATATTTTAATTTGATGTTTCTTTTTGCTTTAAGGATAATATTGAGGGTAAATCGTACAATTTTGGCAACTTAACTTAATAGAGACATCGAATGAGGTCCAATAACATTTATAGATGTAACTAGTCCAGGGACTTGACCTTAGGCCTCTTGCTTGTAATTCATAACACTCAACCACTTGAATTAATCCAATGAGCTTAATATTCAAGGTTTGGAGTTCTCTTAGGAAATATAACTTGCCCCACTCTCTAGCTCGTAAGCAAGAATGAGAGTGTTCGTACCTTCTCAGTCCCACACTAATATCCACAAACATAGCTTGCTCACATGTGCATATCCCACCCCCCTCCATAATTGAACATGCGACCTTTGATGAGAAAGTCCATGTTCCTAACCATAAGGGCCATTCAACTTGTACAATTTTTTTAGATATTGTGATCTTCCAAAAAATAAAAGTATAATTCATCTCACTCTCTAGCTCCTAACCTAAAATTGAGAGTGCGTGTACCTTGATAACTCCACACTAATATCCATAGATAACTTACTCACATATACCTATCCTAGCCTCCTCTAGAATTGAACATATAACATCTAATAAGAAAACCCATATTCTTAATCATTAGATCCACTTAGAGTATACTGAAATTTTGTATATTAAAATATACCCAAAAAAATATATATTTGGTTTCAATCTATGTATTGATATCTTATTAGCCCAACATTACTATTCACAATGACAAATTACTTAGATATACTAATCCACCCTTACAAAATTGAATATGTAACCTTCACAAGAAAAACCATTTTTTTGACCATTAGACCTAATCATATTGTGCCGAAAATCTGAATTATGAAAATGAAAATCTAAACATGGTTCACAATCCTGCATGGTTTCCAAATAATCATGATCTTGAAAATCATAATTTTCGGCAAAGGCCTTAAAAATGAAACACTTGAATTCATACAAATTCATGTATGAATATGATAACATAGGTTTATGATGCCAAGCATCTATCATTTAAATACGATATCAATGTAATAACAGGTCGTGGGTTAAAGATCGATCGTATGTATTGGGCATAGGTTTATGATGCCAAGCATCTATCATTTAAATACGATATCAATGTAACAGGTCGTGGGGGAAAGATCGATTGTAGGTATTGGGCCTCCCACCTCCACTGGAGATCACTGCTGTGCATACAGGTGTTCAGGAAGACCAATAAGCATCATGGCGGACGAGGAAACCCAAAACAACAGTCCACTTTTAACAGAAGACAGGCACCCAGAGCCCAACTCTGAGAATCCAACCCAACAAGCTTCGAATCTCGCAGAAACGAGACCAGAGTAATTTTTCATCCATTCCTGTTTATTCTGTTATATTGTATGATATGTTATGTTAGGTTAGGTTAGGCTGACTAGTCCAAGTTTCATGCTTTTTTGCTTCTTCTGGCACAGACTTAGTTTGGAAGAGAAGTTCCAGCTGATACGCAGTGTGGGGGAGGAGTGCATACAAGAAGGCGAGTTGAGAACCCTCCTGGAAAAGAAGAAGGACCCTGTCTGCTATGACGGGTTTGAACCCTCTGGTCGGATGCACATAGCCCAGGTTAGAAAGAAAAATGGGAACAAAAGGAATTAGAAAATGCCTGAATTTGTTTAGAGACAAATATAACTCTGTGCTCTTATAAATGATGAATTCTTGGTGTTTTGAAACATAGGAACTTGAACTCAGATCCGCCTAGTATTATTATCCGTTTTTCCAGTTTTGTAGAGCAACAGGAGCTTTTATTTTAATTTTTTTGCCTACTTTTATACATAATATTTTACCAGAGAAAATGTTAAAGCGAAGAAACTAATATTTCTGCTCTGGAGGTTCATTAAATACACGATATTGAATGGACCAAAGGTGTATATTTGAGTAAATTTTTCTCCAGCTTCTTCACATCTCTATATGTACCTGTGCTTATTATGCTTTTCTCATTTGCATTGTTAGTAGGTGTTGGGTAGATGATCATGATGATTTGAATAAGTTTTTGTTTCTAACGAATCCTTTGAATGAATTTTTATCTTCCTGCTATGATTGTTTAATAGAGGAAACTAGTTCCGTTCATACGGGCACATCTGAGATTGCTAAATGCTCGGCGGTATGAACATGGGATTCTTATCCTTTTTCTGCTTTGGTATACTGTTGAAAGTGATTTCCTTAACCTTTAGCAATTTAAAGATAGACATGGAACTCATCAAGTATTTAAAGGATCCATCATACGTAACAGAGTTGCAAAAACTAATGAATCATTCTGTGCCCAGTCTCTTGTTCTCTTATATAGGGGACACATCCAGGTCTTCATCTATGAAGAGGAAGATGAAGAATAAAAGGCTCAATTCACCTACAATTGAGAGTTGAACAGATTCTGTTCTAACACGGATATCTCCAAAAAAACATATAGAACTACTAGTTCAGTTTCTAATGATAGGAAAAAACATTTCTCAATTTGAATCGAATTTGACTTACAGTCATAATTTTCTCCAGAATAAATTTGGTTATAAATCACTGGACAGCTGGGACTTATTCACTTCAATTTTTGGCTTATACTTATTATCAAAAAAATTCAATGAATTATGAGTTCGATCAATTTCTTTAGCAGAATGATGGGTATTCCTTGCTTTTTGTCAGAAGATTACCTCTTTACATATATTGTTTCGAACAAACTCCACATTTTATGGAAACCCTTTCTTATTCCACTCGGGATCATTACTTTCCAAAGGGATTATACTGATTGGTCCTATGGGAACTGGCCAATCAAAAGATCCAATGAATTATGAGTTCGATCAATTTTGTTAGCAGAAAGATGGGTATTACTTGCTTTTTGCCAGAAGATTACCTCTTCACAAGTATTGTTTCGAACAAACCCCACATTTTATGTAAACTCTCTCACTCCACTCAGGATCATTACTTTCCAAAGGAATTTTACTGATAGATCCTATGGTACTGGCCAATCACGAGGTGAGATTTTCTGACTGTATGGAGGGGATGCTTTTGCACTCCCGCATTGCATCTTATATCACCAATTGTATCTTTTAGTCCTATTAACCTACTTTTTGCTACTATTAATAAAACTATTTTATTCTTTTTATCTTATCTTGTTTGAGTATAGAATATATGGCAAGTACTTAACATCAATTTTATGGTCATCTCTTGCCCGAGTCTCTAAAATAAATGACATGTATATTGGAATATGACCTAGACAATTATTAGGTCAATTCAGGAAGGATTTTCGATTATTCTTATTGTTCGTCTTTTCAACATCCATTTGATCCTAGTTGGTTTATAGGACCTCATATCTCAGAATCAAACTCCAAATCAAGGACAAATTAAATCAGAATCTAAACAGATATAGACGAAAGAGAGAAAGTTGTGCAGATTTAAATTTTATGCAGGTCTGAATATGGGCTGAGAATTTTAACGAATTTATGATGACTTCTGCAACTACTTTTATATCATTTCTAACTTTCTAGTAAGGGTGTCACTCTCTCATGCCCGATATCATGATATGTTTAATTTTACAGGGAGTCATGAAGACATTAAATGTGAACAAGTTGACAGATTCTGGCTGCATTGTGAAGTTATGGATTGCAGATTGGTTTGCACAGCTCAATAACAAGATGGGAGGTGATCTGAAAAAGATTCAGACCGTAGGACGTTACATGATTGAAATCTGGAAGGCTGTTGGTATGAAGCTTGACAGAGTGCAGTTCCTGTGGTCGTCAGAGGAGATCAATGCAAGAGCACATGAATATTGGCCACTTGTCATGGAGGTTGCTCGACATAATAAGCTTCCAAGGATTTTAAGGTAATGTTCATGTGCCTTCATTTTTCTAATGTTTTAAAACACCCAGTGTCTGAAGTGTTAAATCCAGCATTAAGTATTTTATTTCCATTACAAATAAGAATTTACATCTAACTAAAAAAAATTGAGTGAAGCTAGATAATATATTTACATAAGAGTGCATAGGGTCTTGGATAGACGGTGATCGGGTGCTCTGTTAAAGCACTCCTTGATGTGAAGTCACTGGTTCAATTCCCCGCCCCGATCGGGGTGATATATTGGACATGATGAACATGTAGTCATGCCAAGTTTACAAAATATATATATAAGCAATTGACTTTCAACATGCAAACCTAGTTGATAAAGTGGCCAATCCTGAGGGTGTGTTATGCTGAAGACATTGTATTTGGATATTTGAGACACGAGTTGAAAATTCCCCCCCAACCTCATTTGAAGAGGCTTTGAATCAGAGCCCAGTGACCACAGACCAAAAGTGGCTCACAAAGGGGAAAATTTGTCCCTTTCTGGCTAATAGAACCCAAATATACTTGTATAAATGGGCCCTAAATCAGAGCATGGGATTTGAAGAATAGGAGAAGTTTGCATATGAGCCTTGTGGAATAGAGCAGTACCATGAAATCCAAAGAAGAATTAGCATTCACTTGGTTTCCTTTCAGAGGGTGGGGAAGCAACCTCATATACAGGGTAGTCTGACCACTGAGACGTAATACTAACAGATTCAGTGGTATTTACTGGTTTAGTGGCCAAATTAATAAATGCATCTCCAAACTCATTCAGTTTGTATCCCTGAGTCATTCAAACCACAAGCCTAATTAGATCATTTGCTGTTGTACAATTCACACACATACCCTTTTTGCTCCTTTGCCACAGAAACTTCACTGTCTGTGTCATCATGTTGGCCACTTCTAATAAAATTTTGAATTCTTCACTACAAATGGAAGGATGAGATTATATTCACATATGCCCCTTTTAGTAGTTACAGTTTCTGTACCTTGTTCAATATATGTGTGCTAAAGCTAGCATGACCTGCTATGACCTGTTCAATAAACAAGTGGAGTTGCTTGCTCTGCTGCAGAGCCTGACATCTTAATAGCATTAACTGGATCTGACACGGTTTCTCAAGTCATTACTCTGCCCATCTGAAAACCTATCTGGCTGAACTATTTCTTGTTTGAGATTGGAAAACCAACATCATACATGGCTTGCACCAACAAATAGGGTTGTCATATTAAGGATGCTATTCCTTTCGTAAGAGCCAGAGAAGAATGTCAAGGGTTGATCACGTGGAAATCCTTTTTTCTTATCTGACCTAACTTTAACCATAGGCCTTCTTGTCCAAGTCGCACATATATGTCAAAGACTCAAATGATATATATCTTCTATTGTTGCTTGATTGATTCAGCATCTTCCATGGACTTTCAGGTACATTCTGATACTTAGCATCTGTCTTTTAATTCTTTCAAGCAACCCTTTAACTTTCTAAACTCTTCAACGATTAGCTTTTGGGTTTACTTGAAAAATGTTTACACCATGCTTGGGGGTGCTTCTTATAATCAGTGTATGGTGTGATGCCTACACTTGTTTGTATCTTACTGGATATACACAATGGAGATAGCTTACTCATGGATTGTGATCCGGATTGGATCATTATATTATTTTTCATCTATCTCGATGCTTTTAGAGTGTAAAAAATTGGAGGAATCAGCTTGCAGGATCATTTTAATAATGAGTCCTAGTTTGGAGAATTGGGATTTGAAACCTTCTGGAGTCATTTTAGGCATTAAATGATGTTTTTTGGGGAAAAAAAGCTCTCGCTTGTGTGAGATCCTCGTGTTGTTTTATACTCATAGACCTTTACAATGGTGTGAGAATCACATCAAACAAAGTGCGTATGCAAAAGTTATGCCTACTGCAAGTTGACCTACTGTGTTGACCACCATGGTACAAGAGGATGCCACATTAGCCATTGTTACTCATGCACATGGGGCTAGCCACATGTGTACTTTCAAGAAGACTCTAGAAGGTCCAAAATCGTAACTCTAGTTGAGAGTTGAGAGAGTCAAATCTTACCCCTAGTTGGCTATCAGACTATGTTAAAATAATGGACTCGTAGGAAGAGTAGGGTTTTCATTCTATTCTATTGTATTTTGTTCCATAGTTTAGTTGAACAACCGGGAGTGGGAAGTTAGAGAGCATAACATAGTGTTGAAAGTTTTGTAGCAGTGTTACAAGCCATAGGTCTTAGGTAGCTCCATAGAGAGTACCTCTTTCTTTGCACTTGCATATTTCCATACCAGAGAAAGGAGAGTAAAGCAATTTCACCTTCTAGATGGGTTTTCTCCTGTGAGGATTTCCCAGGTCAAAACTTGTTTTTATTGTGGATGTTTGTGCATTTCATTCTCTTCTTTATTTTTTTGCATTTTAGCTAATTTATCCATTTAAGCATAAAAACAATAAGTAAAGAATTTGAGATGTAAAGGGAATTGACGTTTGCAGTAAAGATTTCAGTATTTTATCAGATTTGTTGTGACGGAATATCCACAGTAGTTTACAAATCATATTGGTATCAAAGTAGGCCTTTTTGAGTTACTTTGTGGGAAGTTTTAGGCAATCAGGAATCGGTTTAAGTAGAAAGTCATAGAATCCTAGCCATGGTTGACTAGTTTGTTCACAATAACCCTTATGATCCGATAGAAGAGGGATTTGTGAGGATGGAAGCACAATTTGTCGACAATAGTCGCAAGATGAACCTCCTCATGGTGGCTTTGGCAATCAAGCTCGAATTATTCAGAGGGGATGGAGGTTTTAACTCATAGGTCAGATCAGAGGGGAAATTGGGAGACCATGAAGAACCTAACCTCAAGGGGAGTTGAACTTGTGACCTCCCCAACTTTGGGGAAGAGATTTCACGTCTGCCTCATAAGCACTTGAGCTAACCCTCAAGGCATTTATCATGCTTACAATTAATGTTGACATGCTTACTCTTTCTTTTCTTTTTTCAGTCTCTCTTGCTGGTGGACATTAATCAGTCTTTTTCTTGCTGAGAACCTACTGGATGGCAGTTTCATTCTCTCTGATTTACAAAGTTTTATGATTTGTGAGTGAGGCCATGTGCCAAAAGTTGTATTTATTTCTCTTAATACAGTTCTAAGGATCATCAGAGAGATGGAAATTGTTCAATTGTTATTAACAATTGTTCAACTGTTTCCTAGCTATGGAAAACATCTAATAAGTGTCTGCTTCAAGGACCATTAAAAAGCTTCTTGGTCCTTTGCAAGTTTCTTTCTATTAGAAAACGAAAAATTAGTATCTACCAGCTACCCAGGATTAGGAAAACGAAAAATAGCCCCTATGTCGGTCTTGGCACCTCTGCTACAAATCAGGGCCTGAAAGACAGTTTTTCCATTTCACAGTATGGAGCTCGTCTCATGTCATATATATCTGTTTCTTCAATGTTGATTTCTATATGTGAAGGGAAATTGAACCTCGCGTTTTCTCAAGTTTTGTTCTTAGTTTGAGACTGCGACTTGGATATATTGTTGAACCTGTCAACAGGCATGACAAATGCCAGTTCCATTTGCATGTTTGGTCAGCATTAAGTAATTGATAAGATTGATGCTTTCACTGGGCAGGCGAGAGATAGTCGAGCAATTATCAATTTCTGTATGGTTAAAGCTATCTGAATTTCACCAGGTCAAAGACTTAAAAAGGAAGCCCCATATTGTCTCTCCAACACCTTGTCAATAAGCTTGATCACATCTATTTTCTTCTAAGAATCTGCAACATCTCAATTTTCTGTCCAAATAAAATTTCCCTTCCCATCAATTAAATATCCAGCAAGACCTTTTGCTATTGGAAAACGTCAACATGCTCACGGATTTCGCTGCAAATCAAAGATGGGTTCTTATTATTATCATATTAACTTTTCTCTGAGCTATAATGTGATTTGCATATCTTTGCTGTAAAGAAGGGTATATCTTGATAAGCATATCATTCTTTGCGAGTCAGGAAGGCTTGTCTAGTAGGTACAGCACTTTACCACCAAAGCTTTTCAGTGGCTCATAAATCAAGGCTCAATAGCCAAGGGTCTATACAAAACCAAAAAAATATTACTTGCCTTAAGAGTCCAACAAGAAAAATCTGTTCCGTTGCTATCTAGAATCTCCATCAAACCTTGAATTAGAGGCATT
Source organism: Pinus albicaulis (assembly GCA_034641835.2). NCBI lineage: Eukaryota > Viridiplantae > Streptophyta > Pinopsida > Pinales > Pinaceae > Pinus > Pinus albicaulis. Next base: position 1,068,682,629 of record CM076579.1, read on the forward strand.
TAACAGTAGTGTAGTGAGGTCCAACATAATGCCAGCTCTGGATTCTCGTTATTGTATGGGCATTTCACCTTCAGATACCCTCTAAATTCCCAACTAGACCATAAGGCAGCCTTTAATCAGGTAATCAGGAGCTTTTTTCAAGCAGCTAAGTAGTTCATAATACATATCCTTCAAAATATGTCTGGAGCTCAATTCCTCCGTGACTTTTCCTGTTATTTCTATGTACCTTTCTACTTTTGTGTCCTCTTTAAAAACTCGCCAAGACATGGCTGTATTAGCAACAGAACTATGCTTAAAAAAGACCTTTTCGTTCGAGAGGTTGATACTTCGTACTCCAAAAGCCAAGGGCAGTGGCAAATTCCCTGGTTGTTAGCCTGCCTCTCCTCAATGCAAATCATTCTTCTTAATGTTGAGAAACATTTGTCGGGTCTGAGGCATTTGCATCCAACCCTGGAAGTACTAAGGACTGGGTGCAATATCCTAGCCTTCAAGCCCCACTAGAATTGCATCTCTACAAATGAGCTATTATATGGAAATGCTTTATGTATGCTTCTCTGTCTAGGAAATGTTGTAATCCTTGAGGTCAGCTGTTTTCCACATAAGTTTGTTGGTCTGGCATATTTTTTAGCAAAGCAAAACGATAAAATGTAACCCATAGCATTGCCACAATAAATGGCCATAAATTCTTTTGTTGGTAGTGTTGTCGCACAGAATGTCTAGGCACCGCGACAACGGCTCAAATCGGGGGCTGTCACCCTGATCCTCAATCTCTCTATTTAAGTTGTCTCCTTATAGCAAACTAAGGGGGGTAGAGCCTATGGAAATGGAATGAAGGAGAACCAGTTGGAAACCAACCAGTTCGGGAGAACAGTTAAACGACCAAATACTTGTAAAAGATCTAGCAAGATTAAATGATTCGATTGAATTGGAAAGATTGATATCAGTGCCTTATGGAGTCAACTATCCTGCTAAGAAAATTACAACCAAGTACTTGATGAGAAATTGCTGCTATGCAATGTTAATTTAGAATGCAGAATGCAAGGAAAATGATTTGAAGAAGGAGCGAGATGAAGCAAGCTTCGAAGATGGGAGTTAATGTTAAAAAGCCTAAAGCACTTAGATTATAAATAATCTGATCTAACCACTAAGTACTTAAGCGAGAGTGTCAATTATGAAGATGCCAAAATTACTCGATTAAAAAATATACGGATCCACAATAAAATCATATATCAATCACACTTACTTGAAAAGATTCCCCAAACATTAGTATTCAATAAACATCCAATAATTCAAGTAAATGAAACAAAAGTTAATTAAACATTAGGAAATTTTAATTGATTGAACACGTTCCAAAACTCAGAAGTCAATGATCATCAAACCCAACTGAAACATATGAAATTTACTAGCACTTAAATCTCAGTAATTATTTATCTAGATATACCATGAAAGTTAGATGCTAATAAACATTTCATCAAATAATTTATGGATTGAACGATATTCTTAAAAATGCAAATCCAAAAATTAAATTTTCTCCTATAGTCAAACTTAGGATATATTTTTCAGCAAGATTTCAGATCTGAAATATAATTTACAGTAGTAATTTAAACCATAAATCAACAAACAAACGATATCGGAACCAATGTCCAAAATGACTAAAAATAGTAAAAATCGTTGAACTTGAAGAAAAATCAATTTTTAGGGGCTTGATTAAGAGAAATTTCGGATCTGATATTTTAATTTCAGCAGTGAAACAGTGACAAATTAGCAAGATAAAACTGCCCAAAATAACTGCCAAATACTTTCAGAAATAACAAAAATATATTAAAACTTGAAAATTTCAATTTTAAGGCTTTAAGAGAGTTTGATTCAGTAATTTTCAGAACTGATAAATTTGTAACAGCAGTAAATTGATAATAGATCAGCGAACTGAAAATACTGAAAATGATCCCCACTATGTCTAAAAATAGTAAGTTTTGCCGAAAAACTGAAAATTCAAATTTTTTGGACCTTATTTAGGATATGCATTAGAAATGTTCAGATTTGATTTTTCATAGTTATGCAGTAATTTCCAGTAAACTTTAAAGTCAGATATAGGCAAAATTAAAGATATGCCCAAATGGCCAAAAATTCTGAAAATAAAGATTTTGCAATTCTAAAAAATTTTGACCATATAAAATGTGTTTTTAGGGCCTAATTATTTGTGATTTTCGTGCTGTAATAAAATTTGTAGAAAATAAGGGTTTAGAGATCAAACCCTTAGCCCAAGGCTTTGAAGATCTCACCGTTGAAATTTCTTGAAATTTTGGGATAATGTTGCTGCTTGAAAATTAGAATTTTGGAGATCAAAATCCTGTAAAAATAGCCTCAAAAGCCTAGATCTTGCCCTCTAGGGTCTAGATCTGGCTCAGATCTGAAGATTTCTTTGGTTGATTTTTCAGATCTATTCCTGCAAACAAATATTGAGCTCAGATCTTGCCCTCCAGGGTCTAGATCTGGCTCAGATATGAAGATTTCCTTGGCTGATTTTTTAGATTTGAAGATTTCTTTAGCTGATTTTTTAGATCTAATCTTGCACAAGTGAAAAAAGAAACCCAATACCCAATATGTACAAAAATAGTGAAAATCCTAAAAACCCAAATGTTAGAATTCAAAATTATGTTACAAAACTTCAGATCTACAGAGGTAAATTACAGATCTATACAATATATTTACAGATCTATGCACAAGAGTTGCAGATCTATCAAATCTGAGGAGCATAAGTCTGACTTCGCTCCCAGATCTGAGGATCTAAGGCTCTTATTAGCCAGATCTAACTTTAAACTCAGAAAAAATTAAGATAAATTTTTTTATTTAGGCACAAGCTCTAGAAAGACCCTGTAAAAAATATTCTGTAAGATAACCTTAGAAATTAGGAAACAATGGGAATTTTTAGATTTATGAAATCTGAGAGTCGGCTGGTCTAACTGAAGACTTCCCCAAACGCTCAAACCCTTTAAAAAAAATGATCTCTGTACACTTAGATCTGAATTTTAGATTGATAGAAATTAAAAAAATAAACATGAGACTTTTCAGAAAAACAGATAACTAATCTTTCTGTTAAATCAAAATGCAATTTTAGCATCCCAGAAAACTGCACAAGATACCTGTATGCAGATTAATCCATAGAGACCATCAAAATCCAATAGAAGTAGCAGAGTTTAGAGACAACATCACCACATAGATTTGGAAAATGAACACCAAAGTTTGTAACTCCAAAGTCTTTATGTTTTATTGATCAAAAAATTACAAGAGCTTCTGGGAAAGTACACGATCCAAAGATCGGATGATTGAAAGATTGACAAAGACTTCTAATTTATAAGATAAAATCTCCAATGGCTAGTTCAGTTGATTCATGTCAAAATAATCTCGACCGTCGAAAATATTTAATCATCTTTTAATCTGGACCGTCGAAATTATAATTTTGAGGAAATTTGAATTTATCATTTAATTCCATTTTAATTAACTCAAAAATAATATTTTTGAGTTAATTACCTCAAAATTTTGACTTTGACTTAACCACCAAGGCCCAAGGGTCCAAAATTTCTTGAAATTTTCAATATTCCCTTGGCCTGGGATCTTTAAAAATTTATTTTTTAAGGACCCATGAATTTTGCCTTTGAAGAATTTTAACTCACCTAGGACTTAAAATTAATTAAATTTCTGGCTTAGGATTTATTTATTTATTTTTTTCTAAATAAAATTGATCTATTAACAAGGAAATATAATTACATCGTGACCGTGGTCGAGACTACTGCCCTGGAAGAAGGCAGAGTAAACATGATAAAACAGATAAAGAGATTGCCCATTAACCGGGAAACCAGTCTAAGGAGCATTTTCAAAACCCACGCAGGGGAACAGGATGAGATCTTTCTGTAGATGCATATTTTGCATGGCTCCAAAACAGTGCAAAAAACCAAAATTCCAAAAAACAAATTACACAGTGATAAGCCCCTTGCTATGGGCCGCAAGTAAAGGAAAAACATCAAAGATACCAAACTAATCATCTGTGGGTTCCTCAACAATCGATTGATAGAGATTTAAAAAATAGCCATGAGACCTTTCAGAAATATAGATAACTGATATTTCTATCAAATCAAAATGCAATTTAAGAAAACCCATAAAACTTCACAAGATACCTGTATGCAGATCAATCCATAAAGGCCATCAACCATCGAATGCCAATAAAAGTAGCAGAGTTTAGAGACAATATCACCACATAGATCTGGAAAAGGAACACCAAAGTTTGTAACCCCAAAGTCTTTATGCTTTATTGATCAAAAAATTATAAAAGCTTCTGAGAACAAGTGCACGATCCAAAGATTGGATGCAAATGACATACAAAGACCTCTAATTTATAAGATAAAATCTCTAACGACTTGTTCGGTTGATCCATGTCAAAATAATCTCGACCGTCGAAAAAGATTTTGTTATCTTTTAATCTGGACCGTCGAAATTATAATTTTGAGGAAATTCGAATTTATCATTTAATTCCATTTTAATTAACTCAAAAATAATATTTTTGAGTTAATTACCTCAAAATTTTGACTTTGACTTAACCACCAAGGCCCAAGGGTCCAATTTTTTTTAAAATTCTCAATATTCCCTTAGCCTGGGACCTTTAAAAATTTATAAGGACCGATGAATTTTTCCTGTAAAGAATTTTAACTCACCTAGGACTTAAAATTAATTAAATTTCTGGCTTAGGATTTTTAATTAAATTGGCTAGAAAAATTAATTAATTGACTGAGAGGGGATTTAATTATTTTTCCAACCCTCTTTACATAAGATAAATACATTTAGACACATAAAGGGGGAATACCCATTCACGATAGACCCTCAAATAGCTACTCAATTCTGTGACTCAAAACATGATCTAGTAGACCAAGTAACTTGTAATAAAATAATCTAGCCAATTAGCTAGGATTATTCCCAAACTACTTTTACAAAGACTCAATAGAAAAAACTAGGAATCACTTAGCATCTTGATGAAAAAATCCACCCTAGCTTTGGAGTGAGTCTGGAGGAGAAAACTTTGCTGATCACTTGTGTTGCGAAACGCAAATGAATCAGTGAGATAAAAAACTTCCTAGGACAGAAATCATCACCAAAGTACTAGGCTTACCTACGTTGTTACATACATAGTGGTCTTACTTAGATAATTTACATCATAAACATGCAGAATGGGTTTACATCATTTATAAAACTGTCGACTGATGATGAAATATGAATGGCATGAACATGTCGAACATGATGAATCTCATTTGAAAAAATGGGGGTGTACTGCTATGGGGTCGTTGACAAAGTGTGGTCAACATCTGGCTCTACTTGGGGATACATTGCTTCACCGGAGGAATGTGAGAATCCAGAATCTGTATCCAAGAAACACACAAAATTACATAAGTAGCATCTATCTAAATATCATCATATAACATTAAGCACATGAAAAAATAGAAGCTCTTCTTTCATTTATTATTCTACTTAACATGAAAAGTAAATCTACTCTAACTACAAAATGAAATGCTGAAATAACAAGGTGTAAGGTTAGAGATACAATACAAAGGATGCCCTGTGGCATCAGATGTGTTCAATATAGTGCATACTGAGCATTTGCCTACTTTCAGGCAAGTCTGCAGGCTACTTATCAGATGTGCCATGTGCAATCTTGTATACGATAGGACTCTGTCTTATCCAAAAATCGAACTTCTCACGGCCATCAGATGTATCGAAGCGCTTCCTTATTCTTTTTCTTTTTCGCTTCAGGCTTTTCTTCGTGGTAGATTGCATTTTTGATAATGTGGAACATTGTGCTTGTGAACTTTCAGGCAAAGTATTCAAGCTATGCGTGACATGCCTCTCTTCATTCTGCATATGTTCTAGATCCTTTTCAATTTCTTCATTAATGTGACCAGCCACTTTCTTAGGACATTCACAGCAAGACGGGACCTGCTTCAATGGATTAAGCGAGTTATGATCTGTTGAAATCTCTTTGGTTTTCTGCTATCTATCATCTGGATCAGGTTGAAACTTTTGTACATGTGATTTCCTTTCTTCTAACTTCTTATGCATGGAACTCATTTCTCTGACATGCCTTACTATTAATTTCGCTTGATTGAGCTCAGTTTTCACGAATCTGTCTTGTAGGGTGATATGATTTTCCTCCATAGTTTTCATTTCTCGAGTGTGCTTTGCTTCCATTTCAATCATATGTTTCCGAATAATGGATATCTGATTAGCATGATTAACTTCTATTACCTGTAATATGTTTTCAATGGTATCCATTTCTTCCATATTTATAACACATGGTGCTTGTTTCTTCTCTATGGCCAATAATCTACTCTGAAGAGATTTTTGATCAACTTCCATGTCGCTTATAATTTTATCATTTTTCGCTTTCATGTCCATGAAGCAATTTTGCATATAGTTTATCTCTCTCTTATGATTTGCTTGCATGGTGGCTAATTGATTGTTGTGATCAAATTCCATGATGGCCATTTCTTCATCATGTCTTTCTTCCATGGCATTCATTTGATTGGAGTGATTGAATTCCATGATTGTTATCTTTTCCTCTAAGGCCAATAACTTGCTCTGCATAGAACCAATTTCCCCGGCGTGATTTGCTGTTAATTTTTCTTGATTAAGTTCCATATTCTCAATGATTTGAGCTTGGTTGGCCTCCATGTTCTTGATTACCTGAGCTTGATTTAGTTGTATATCCTTAACCATCTGAATCAATTCGCTAACAAGATGCTTATCATTGTCAACACTGATTTGACAACTGGTTTCTGCTTCACCAACATCATGAATTTGTGTTTTCATGGTACAAGTGGATTCATCTTGAGAATTGTCCTGGACTCTTCTGTTGATAGTTGAGTTCTCTACAAAACTACTTTCATTATTTTGCATAGTACTGGGAGCACAAGGCGAGCCATCTTGTTTTATATATTTATCTTTAAAAGTATTGATGATGTGTTGAAAATAATAAAAATACTCCTCAGGACAATTTCGAAACCAATCAATAGCATCATCTTTTAAGGAAAATCCAAAGAGACATATCTTGACATCTTCATGATTATATTGTGAAGGAAGACAATATCTGTTTATTTATATGAGTAACCGTCAATAGATGCGTTCGAGCAGCGGCTGGAGTACCACCCGAGAACAAAGGCAATTTAGGAATGGCCTCTTTTGGCAAGTCATGAAGAGGATCACCCATGATGACTTACTTAAATGGAAAAACCAAATGGATGTTAGAGAAAGAGATCCTTGTTCAAGAAAAGTCAAGAGATCCACAAGAAGCGAGCTTCCTAGCATAAATTCTTGTAAGAAATGAAAGAATGGGAGTCGCCACTTGAACATGAATCTAATCCGAAAAATTAGTCGATAGAAGCAGATAGATATCAGAGAGGGATTCTTGTGTGGGAGTAAAATAGATGAATAAGTGGAGTCGCCACCCAAACAGGAAGCCAACCGAAATGTCCAGTTGCTAAAGGTGCAAATGATGAAAGGATTAGTGAGATGAGGAAAGATACGATGATGAAACGATGAAGAGATGCAATGATGCCAGAAAATGTTATGCCGTGTGACAGGTTAATGAATAGCGAGGAAAGATTTAAGACATTAGAAAACGTTGTTAAGACCAAGGACAGAAAAACTCTATCCCCGACAACGGCGCCAAAAAATGTTGTCGCACAGAATGTCTAGGCATCGTGACAACGGCTCAGATCGGGGGCTGTCACTCTGATCCCCAATTTCTCTATTTAAGTTGTCTCCTTATAGCAGACTAAGGGGGGTAGAACCTATGGAAATGGAATGAAGGAGAACTCATTGGGAACCAACCAGTTTGGGAGACACAGTTAAATGACCAAATACTTGTAAAAGATCTAGCAAGATTAAATGATTCGATTGAATTGGAAAGATTGATACCAGTGCCTTATGGAGTCAACTATCCTGCTAAGGAAATTACAACCAAGTACTTGATGAGAAACTGCTGCTATGCAATGTTAATTTAGAATGTAGAATGCAAGGAAAACGATTTGAAGAAGGAGCGAGATGAAGCAAGCTTCGAAGATGAGAGTTAATGTTAAAAACCCTAAAGCACTTAGATATTATAAATATTCTGATGTGACCACTAAGTACTTAAGCGAGAGTGTCAATTATGAAGATGCCAAAATTACTCGATTAAAAGATATACAGATCCACAATAGAGCTCTCTAAATCAGATATCAATCACACTTACTTGAAAAGAGTTCCCAAACATTAGTATTCAATAAACATCCAATAATTCAAGTAAATGAAACAAAAGTTAATTAAATATTAGGAAATTTTAATTGATAGAGCACGTTCCAAAACTCAAATGCCAATGATCATCAAACCCAACTGAAACATATGAAATTTACTAGCACTTAAATCTCAGTGATTATTCATCCAGATATAACATGAAAGTATAATGTTAATAAAACCACTTCATCAAGAAATTTATGGATTAAACGATGTTCTTAAAAATGCAAATCTAAAAATTAAATTTTCTCCTATAGTCGAACTTAGGATATATTTTTCAGCAAGATTTCAGATCTGAAATATAAATTACAGCAGTGATTTAAACCATAGATCAACAAACAAACGATATCGGCATAAAATGTCCAAAATGACTAAAAATAGTAAAAATTGTTGAACTTGAAGAAAAATCAATTTTTAGGGCTTGATTTAGAGAAATTTCAGATCTGATATTTTTATTTTAGCAGTGAAATAGTGACAGATCAGCAAGATAAAACTGCAAAAAATAGCTGTCAAATATTTCCAGAAATGGCAAAAAATATAGAAACCCTGAAATTTTCAATTTTAAGGCTTTAAGAGAGTTGGATTCAGTAATTTTCAGATCTGATAAGTTTGTAACAACAGTAAATTGATAATAGACCAGCAAACTGAAAATGCTGAAAATGATCTCCACTATGTCTAAAAATAGTAAGTTTTCGTGAAGTCGAGATTTTATGGACACTATTAAGGATATGCAAATGTTCAGATTTGATTTTTCACGATTATGCGAAATTTCCGGCAAGCTTTAAAGTTAGATCTAGGCAAAATTAAAGATGCCCAAATGGCAAAATTACGAAAATGAAGATTTTGCAATTCTAAACAATTTTGACCATATAAAATGTGTTTTTAGGGCCTAATTATTTGTAATTTTCTTCTTTGTAATAAAATTTCCAAAAAATAAGGGTTTAAAGATCAAACCCTTAACCCAAGGCTTTGAAGATCCCACCATTGAAAATTCTTGAAATTTTCGAGATAATGTTGCCACTTGAAAATTAGAAATTTAAAGACCAAAATCCACAAAAATAAAAATCAATGAAACACCACTCATATAAAACCCGCGGGTCTTCGCGAGTTCTATAGCGAGCCGGGTCACTCGCATAGAACCCGTGCTCTCTACCCTTACCCGCGCAAACTCGCATTAAACCCGCCTACTCGCATAAGACCCGCGGGTTTCTCATAGCACCCGTATCGGACCCCTATAAGACCCGTCCCACAACAAAAAGCATTTTTTTTGGATTTTTCTCAATTTTTTCTATTTTTTTTGGAAATGAGGTGGAGGAAAAGGGAATTTGGAGGGAAGGAAATGTTTTATAAGCACCTCTCTCCCTTTCGGAGTAGCAGCACTAGCGAAGTGAGCACTGGCGGAGTAGCAGCACATAGTAATAGCAAGGCAGAGTCACAGCACAGGCGAAGTTTCAGCACAGGCAGAGTCACAGCACGGGCGGAGTTTCAGCACAGGCGGAGTCACAGCACAGGCGGAGTTTCAGCATAGGCAGAGTCACAGCACAGGCGGAGTTTCAGCACAGGCAGAGTCACAGCACAGGCGGAGTTTTAGCACAGGCAGAGTCACAGCACAGACAGAGTCACAGCATAGGGGGAGTTTCAGCACAGGCAAAGTCACAGCACAGGCAGAGTTTCAGCACACTGTCCAAGTAGGCTTCATGATCTTTGTTTCATTGCTTTGCAACTAGCTGCTTGCATGTAATTTTTTTAAATTTTATCTAATCAATTCAATTTTTAATTTTTTTGTTCACTTGCAATTTGCAAATTTTTTTGGCCTTGTAGTTGAGTTTCTCAGCCACACAACGGCCTTGTGTGGTTGAGAAACTCAGCCACAAGGGCCTGCGGGTTGCCTCCTCAGCGCGCAAGCCCTATGGCTGAGTTTCTCAGCAACACAGAGTCGTTGTGTGGCTGAGAAACTCAGCCACAGGGCCTACAGTCTGCCCCCTGAGCCTGCAGGCCTTGTGGTTGAGTTTCTCAGCCACACAGTGGCCCTATGTGGCTGAGAAACTCAGCCACAGGGCCAAAAAAAATTAATAACCAAAAAACCAAAAAAAATTAAAAAATATGAATTAGATTATAAAAATTTAATGTTTTTCTTCCAGATTTCGTCACCATGCCACCAAAGG